>MU225001.1:757200-790631 GCA_018584345.1 Thuja plicata | reverse complement strand
ACTTGTAATTTTTCTGTCATCAATGTTTCCTGCCCAATCAACATCAGTAAATACTTTCAAATCAAGATTTCCTCCAAATTTGTACCATAATCCATAATCTTCAGTTCCTTTCAAATATCTCATTATTATTTTTGTGGTAACTGATTCACCCCTCCCCTCTCAGTTACTCCATCCATATTTCCAACAATAGACACACTATCAAGAATGATAGTGAAAGTGATAATGAGGATCAAGGACTTGATGAGATTGAAGCACTAATGGAAAGAATATTGCAGAGAGGCAAAGGTAGATACAAAGGTAAATTACCACTTGTATGTTTTAATTGTAAAGAGGTTGGACACTTTGCTGCAAATGTCCTAATAGAAGAAAAGATGACAGAAGTAATGACAAAACATATGAAAAGAAGTTTGACAGAGGTGATAACAGAGATTACCATAGAAAATGACAATCTGAAAGAAGAGATACCCGAGACTAAAAGGACAAAGGGAAGAAAGCTTGTTACCTAGCTGAGAACAGAGCTAATGATACTGACACCGAATCTGAAGAAGACATTGAGATGGTATTTGTAGCCATGAAAGATGATTCAGATTAAGAATAAAAAAGGTATGTAGAAACTGCACTCATATCTAAGGTTAGTAAGAATGATGTTTGGATTATAGATAGTGGCTGCACTCACCACATGACCGGTGACAAATAAAATTTTGAAACTTTTGAATACTATAATGGTGGATCGGTAAGAATGGGTAAAGACACAACTTGTCTAGTTGAAGGTAAAGGAACCATACTGTTGAATAGCCTGGTCAAATCTGAAAATGCTTAATGGGTAAAATGACTGAATTATAATATGTTAGGTGTTTCACAGCTGAATAATAGAGGTCACCGAGTAGCATTTGAGAATAAGAAGGAAAAGATCTTCAATGAATCAAGAAGGTTGATTGGAACTGGTGAATAGACAAAAGGTAACCTTTTCTATCTTGATGACACTAACACCACTTGTTTGATGGCTAGAAACAAAGAAATATGGTTGTGGCATTAGAGATTGTATCATGTGAATTTTGAAAACGTGATAAAGATAAGAAATAAAAGAAAGGTTAGAGGCTTACCAAGCATCTCAAAGCTCGAGCATATCATGTGCAAGAATTGTCAAAAAGGTAAGATGACAAAGTCTAGTTTCAAGAGTAAAGTCCATACATCTAATGCCATTCTAGAATTAATCCATACTGATCTATGTGGACCCATGAGGACAAAGAGTTACTACGGAGATAGGCATTTCATTCTCTTTGTAGATGATTATTCTAGAATGATGACATTTATGGTCTTAAGAGATAAATCAAAAGCATTCAAGATGTTTAAATGGTATAAGGCTATGGTAGAAAAACAAAGTGGTAAGGAACTGAAATGCTTAAGGTTAGATAGATGAGGGGAATTTATTTCAGATGAATTCACTAATTTCTATAATGAGCATGTAATTAAAAGATAGGTTTCTACACCGAGAACACCACAACAAAATGGAATTGCTGAGAGGAGAAATAGATCAATTGTTGAGCATCACTCAAACTTTCTGGAGGGAAGCTATCAATACTGATGTCTACACATTAAACAAAGTACAATTGAAGAAGGATACAAAGAAGACACCCTATGAGCTTTGGTATGGTTACACACCCAATGTAAGTTACTCTAGAATCTTTGGTATTCAATGCTATATTTTGAAAGATGCAAGAAATGGAAAGCTTGATTCCAAAAGTGATGAAGGTATCTTTCTAGGGTATTCCGCCAAAAGAAAGGCTTATAAATGTTTTAACAAGTAATCTAACAAAATCATTGAAAGTGCAAATGTAAGAATAAATGAATTTGCAGAAAAGAATGATAAGGAAAGAAGAAAAGAGCTAGAAGACTATAACAGGTTTGTTTACACTGAAGAACCTGACACTCTACCCAAGCAACAGTGTATCACTCCTGAGCAACATAAAATTGCACCCGAGCATCATGCTACAATTACCGAAAATTAGTAAAATACTCAAGATGATGTACCGAGCGATGGAGATCAAAATAAAGGATAATATGATGATCAGAATGATGGATAAAGAGCTGAATGAAAACTTGCCAAGTATGTCAAAAGACATCATCCACAAAATCATATCATAGGAGACAAGAAGACTGGAAACATTGATGACCGAAAGAGCACAACTAGAGGAGCATTCTTCATGGGTGACAGACTTGTCACATGGATCAACAAGAAGCAAGGATGCATCTCACAGTCTACTGCAGAAGCAAAATATGTGGCTACTGCTACAATTTGCTCCAATATTGCATGGATCAAATAGTTACTGAAAGGTATGAATATGAAGATTCTTGAACCGGTGATTATCTATTGTGATAATACCAGTGCAATTAACATTTCAAAGAATCCAGTCATGCATGCTAAGAATAAGCATATTGCTATCAAGTATCACTATTTAAGAGAACAAGTGCAAGAAAAAGAAGTGATACTGGAATATGTTCAATTTAAGGAACAATTAGCTGATATATTCACAAAGCCATTACTGAAAGATACATTTGAGTATCTAAGATAGTGACTAGGGGTCCAACCCTTGTCTATCGGTCAGTAAGCTGACTAGGAGGTTACATCAGCCTATATACAATTAGAAGATCATTCATGTTGATGCAAGAACAAGAATGGATGGAAAAGATACATCTGTACATAGAAAGGTACAAATCCACACCGAACACTAGAGTCAATGTATTGTTGATGAATAGGGAAATTCAAGGAATATATTATAAAAAGGGATGGAAGATGATATGAAATAATTGTTTGGCATTGTTGTCAAAGGAGAGATTATCTCATTATCAAAAGGGAGAGATTCTCACTATTAAAAAAATATTCTATCATTATCCATAAAGAGTTAATCATTATCCAAAAAGGATTGATTACATATGAAATATCCATCTAAGGGAGAGAAGTAACATGACAAAGAGAATATATACTAAGGGAGAGATTGTTGTAAAAGGAAAAATAGATGATCAAGGAGAGGAACAGTCAAGGCAAAGCACATATCAGAAACAAAGACAAAAGATGCTACATCTATCCAGTCAAGGGATTAAAAATTGAAGAAACACACTCTGCAAGAAACAAATCTAAGCTATATGAGCTTACCGAGAGCCAGACATTTGTATTAGTTATAATAGGAGAGATTGATGAACTTTAACTGTTATATTTCATATTATATTAGTAATAATATAGTGTGATAATGTAGTATGTTGCCATCAATGCCAAAGGGAGAGATTGATAACATGTAACTGATTGAATGTTTGAAGATGTTAAGTTGATCACCGAAATGTAGAAAGATAATGCAAGATATTAAATCAGTTAATGGATTGTATTGTCATTGATGTCAACTTGATATAATCTGATTGGTTATACTCAAAGTGTCAAATACCTCAGAGAATCAGAGAGATAAAGATTATGCTTTTAGTAATGCATAAAATACCAGCTGATGCAGAGGCTTGGAGACTTCCAGCCCTTGGACAACAAGACTACACCTTTGTATGACAACCCCCAAGGTTTCACAATGTACCCAAGGGATTCCACTTACTCAAATGGGCTTAATTGACTTCAAAGGATTCAAGACTCAAACTAAGTCTACTAAAGGCCTTAAAACCACTAGACCAACTTTTCTAGATAGGTTCTAAATTCCCTTTACTCCCTTTGATAAGATTTCTCCAAACAAGCCAAACACCCAAGCAACCCTCCCCAGTAGCCCTATTTTTCCTAATTTTTGGACTTTTGGATCAGAATTTTTGAAACAATTGAAAATTAAATTATAGATTAAGATACCCATTTGGAAGTTACACAACATATGTGAAAATGAGATATGAATCTTTTTGACCAAATATGCATAAAATTGTTGACTCCAGTATCTCCACTAGGCCTAATTAGGCCACTTTACAAAGAAACTACCAAAATTACTTATCCCTAGACACTATAACTTTCAAAAGCTCCTATTTATGTCTCAAATAAAATGATTATGGTATTTTTTTTCACCCACAACCTTCCCAAATGGTCAAACTCCAAATCCCTCACCAAATGGCTCCAAAACTTAGGGCCTTCTAGAAAATGACCCAAAACTCACTTCCAGAACTTATCCTTCTGGATTCACCATAATTTTTACATATAATTTTTCTTCCTTAAACAAAAACATTCCCTCCTTAAGCCAGATCTTCTGCTTCTACACTTATAGCATCAAATTCCATGCATTTTCATGCACACAAGCACTCCAACTTGCCCAAATCGATGATCATCTACATTATCTATCTTATTACTACATTATTATGCATAATTACATATGATACATGTCATAAATTCATCCCCAAGTCATAGTTAGAATAGAAACGGGATGGTTACACCATTTTGCTTAAGAAAACAATGTGAAAATAGATATCTACAACAGTTTGAATTTATGAAAGAAAACTTCAGAATGAAATCCTTCTAAGATGGATAAAAAAAAATTCAAATAAATCCTATAATGCACAACAATGATCAAAACATGAAAGAAGTACAATAATAGACCAAAATATGCAATAAACTATGAATTTTATTGCATTTTCAGCCTACAGGCCGTACAATCCCTTCTCCAATTCATTTCTCTCATTTCCCAATCATTAATGGGAATTTATGGACAAGTTTCCAACTTCCAAAACTGATCCCAAGTGGTTGGAAGTGATTACAAAGTGTTTAAGACTCTTAAATGCAATTTCCCACCAAAACACAACTAGCCGTTAATATTCAAAAAATTGAATTATTAACTTGTGTTTTTGGTATTTTATTGCTTAAAAATTATTAAATACTTTATGGATTCAATTCATAATTGATTCTAGGACCTAATTAACTCCATCTAATAAAACTAGATCCCATTTGGTACTATTGGCCACCCTTACATCATTTTTGGTCCTAAGTCCTTTACCTGGACTTCTAGGACTTATTAATAATTTATTACATTCTTTATTACAAATTTCCATTAAAGGCCTCAATACATACCAATTCAAATTTAGGGATGGTTTAAATTTATTGGAATCCATGGTGTCACTAGGTGTCTTCATGGGTGCTCCTGCACCATACACCCCACCTTGGAAAAAGTTCTTGTCCCAAGAACTAAGGGACTTGGTCTTTGTGCCTCCTATCTTCCTTGTAGGTGGTCCTCTCTTCTTCACCTTGTGAGTCCTTTGTTCAACCTCCAATTTTGTACTCTTACCCTTCACACATGCAAACAAAGAGTGAGAAACAAAAGAAGGAATGGAACTAAGATCAAATCTGTCATCATGCTGCTGCAAACAGTAATCTTGTGTGTCTACAAACTATCCTTGCAACTGCATCCTTGGATTAGATTGACTCTTCCTTGTGTCTTTCAATGACACCTCTACAATTTTCTTCATTGCTTGCTCCAAAGGACACCACATTGTGCCAATAAGGACACCATCTTCATGCCTTGTTTTCTGTTTCATAGTCAATGCCTCATGACTATCCAAAAACTCATCTTTCAAGACCAATAAAGTGGTCTTAGGCTGCTGCTCAATAGTCACCATCTTCTCATACTTTGGAATCTTCAAATCAACATATGTTTTTGCACCAAAGACAATGATGCTACCAACTTCTTCTACTTGAATTGGAAGAGGTTTAAGGGTGAATTTTCTTCCCTCCTTGTGCACCATTTTCTCATTCTTCAAACCATAATGGATGGTCTACCTTGAAGCCTACCATGGTCTCCCTAAGATTATGTGACAACATGTCATGGGAACTATACCACATAGAACCCTATAAACATAACTCCCATTTGAGAAATCTATGTATTCTTTCTCCTTAATCACAATATTCGGATCATTATTGACCCAAGAATCCCTATATGGTCTAGCAATAGGAAATTTAGGTAAGTTTAACTTATTTACCATCTCATAGGACACTATATTGTCAAATGAACCAGAATCTATGATAACCTTGCATATTTTTCCATAGCATTTACAATTTGTTTTAAAGATAAATACCTTGGGTATATAGGTGACCTTCCCATCAAGAGACACTCACCTTCTTCAGGATATGCATAGTCATAGTGTGCTTCTTCTTCCTCTTGTTGTTTATTGTCATCTTCCCCTTGGACCAATTGGACCCTCTTATCATTCTTCTTGGCTTCTCTTCCAGGACACTTGTAAAATGGGTGTCCTTCATTACACTTGTAGCATTTTCCAGGGAAGCTCTTTCCTCTACCACCTCTTTGTTCTCCTTTCTGTTTTGAGACTTTCTTTTTACCCTTCTCATTCTTTCCTTGGCTTGGATATACCCCCTTTTCTGTGTTAGAATAACTGAGAGGGGGGAGGGGGGGTGAATCAGTGGCCTCAAAAATTAATCCTTAAATCAACCCAAAAACTTATTACCACATTTATAAGTCTCTAGTTATATTAAGTCCTACATGATGAATGCCTTGAAATACTTATATCAAATTACTACTTTTTGAAATGCTTTGTAAAACCTTCTACTGTATGTTTACCGATAAGCAGTCTTTCTATTTACCGAAACACCATAAATAACTAATGTATACCGATCAATCCAGATTTACTTATGTGAAATGCAAAAAAGTAAAGTAATAACTCATAAACACATGACACATGGATTTTTAATGTGGAAACCCTGTTAAGGGAAAAACCACTGGGATCGATAACCCAAATTTTCACTCTTCTAAAATGTGCTCGGTTAAGAACCAACCTTGATAAAGGTTACAAACACACTGTTAGGTGTGACCTTGTTAGAAGATTTAAATGAATAGTTTGTCACTTAGCATTTGGAATCTAATGCTACCATCCTTGATCAAACACTCACTTGGCCTGCCAATAAGTATTGGGCATATCCAATGCTACTTTGTATGATCAAAATTTTTGATATTCCTTAGGATGTATCTCAATTAGAAAAGACTTTTAAGTACTGCTCGGTTAAGAGACTTGATGCTTCAATGTTTAAACTGAAACAATAAATTGATCTATTCACATATACAACTTCAATTGCAGATTTTTAGATCCATTGTAAGTGCATTACCTTTCTGATCAACGTTATCAATTCAATACCTTTGCTCCACACTGTTATGCTTTGTGATGCTGTATCACTATTCATCAGTGTCTACAGAATTTATCTCTTTCCTCAGCTTGATTAATCAGGTCTGAATGAAGACTGTCTTCTCCTTCAAAATCTCTTCAGCACCTATTCTCTTATCACTCCCATTATTCATATTGAATAAGCTTGTCTCTTAAATAGACATGATTTCACCATTTCTTGGCTTTCTTGATCTTGGTGTGATCCACAATTCTCACCAATTAGATTTAAAGAGAAACTCTTCATTTATCTCGTAGAGATCTTTCCAACTGGACTAAGTAGCTTTAAATCCTTTACTTATCTTTGGCTTTATCTTGTTGATTAAAACAATAATAACTACCAGTGAAGTCTATTTTTAGCTCTTGGTAGCTGCATTTTGTTGTTTCTGAACTCTTTGTTTTGTCAGTCAATACTTCAGTTAGTCATCCGTGACAACTGACTATTCTGTCGGCATGACTTTAGTTGTCTTCAGGATCTCTGTCCTTGTCTATCCACCGGGAAACACTATAAATTTGTTTGTCAGGTTACACTATGCTTTGCTCATCGGTAATGCTATGCTTTTGCTCGTTGGGTAACACTGTGACTTTTCTTTCTTTGGTTTTTTCTGTCTGTTGGTGTGCACTCCATTGGTGTATACATTCACTTTGTGAATACTTAACTTTTATGCATTACTGATAGCATAGGCTTTGATTCATTGGTTCTTTGAAGTCATTAGCAGTATGTACATGACCATATAGATTATATCAAGTTGACATCAATGATAATATAATACATTAACTGATGTAATGTCTTGCATTTACTTTCTGTGTGTTAGTGATCATCAACTTAACATATTCAAACATTTAATCAGTTATAGTTCATCAATCTCTCCCTTTGGCATTGATGGAAACACACTACATTATCACACCATATTATCACTAATACAATATGAAATATAACAGTTGAAGTTCATCAAAATACAAATCTTTTGTACTATAACCGATACAAATATCTGGTCCTCGGTAAGTTCACATAGCTTAGATTTGATTCTTGTAGCTCTCTCTCTCTTCAATCCCTTCACTGGATAGATGTAGAATCTTTCTTCTTGTGATGTGTTCTCTTATTTTGTCAAACTCTCTCCCTTTGACTATTCTTTTCTTTTGATGTCTCTTTTCTCTTTTTTTAGCAATCTCTCCCTTTGTATGTACTCTCCCTTTCTGGTTACATCTCTCCCTTTGGATAATGTGATATGATAATGGATATAATCTCTCCCTAATGTGATAATGGATATAATCTCTCCCTTTAACAACAATGCTAAACAAAAATTTGACAGTAATGCCAAACAATCCTTTCTATCCATAATATACTCCTTGAATTTCCCAATCCATCATCAATACAATAACTCTGGTGCTTGGAATAGATAAATACCTTACTGTGTATAGTTGTATCATTGAAGTCCATCTCTTTTCTTGCATCAACATGAATGATATTCTTATAATATGTAGGCTGATGCAACCATCTATTCATCTTACTGACCAGTAGACAAGGGTTTGACCCCTAGTCTTTTTCTCAAGTACTCAAATGCATCCTTGGGCAGTGGCTTGGTGAAGATATCAACTAATTGTTCCTTTGATTGCACATACTCAAGTATCACTTCCTTTTCTTAAACTTGTTCTCTCAAATAATGATACTTGATAGCAATATGCTTTGTTTTAGCACGCGTGACTCGATTCTTGGAAATGTTAATTGCACTGGTATTATCACAATAGATAATTACTGGTTCAAGAAATTTCACATGCATACCTTCTAGTAACTGTTTGATCCATGTAATATTTTAGCAGTTTGCAGCAGCAGCAAAATACTCTACTTCTGCAGTAGACTGAGAGATGCATCCTTGCTTCTTGTTGATCCATGTGACAAGTCTGTCACCCATAAAGAATGCTCCTCCAGTTGTTCTCTTTCAGTCATCAATGTTTCCAGCCTAATCAGCATCAGTAAAGACCTTAAGTTCAAAATTGCCTTCTCTTATATACATACCATAATCCATAGTCCTCGGTATTCTTCAGATATCTTAGGATTCTTTTCACAGCATTCATGTGTGATTCCCTAGGATTAGCAGAAAACCTTGCAACTATTCCTACTGCATGTGCAATATCTGGTCTAGTATGTACAACATACATGAGTTTTCCAATCATCGATCTATACAGAGTCTGATTTACCTCAGGTGACTTGTCCTCGTTTGTCACCTTACATCTGGTTTCCATCGGTGTTCCAACTGGTTTGGAATCTTCCATTTTGAATATTTTCAACACTTCTTTGATGTATTTGGATTGTGTAATGAAAATACCCTCATCTTGTTGCATGATCTGTAGACCAAGAAAGATCTTGATCTCTCCAAACATAGAGATCTCAAACTCTTTTCTCATTTCATTTGCAAATGATTTTCATAGCATATCATTGCCTCGAAATATGATGTCATCAACAAATATTTCACCAATCAAAATGTTAGCATCACCATCTTCCTTCAAATAAAGGTTACTATTTTTAGTAGTCCTTACAAATCCAATACTAATGAGATAGGAATGGATTCTTTCATACCAGGCTCTTGTGGCTTGTTTCAATCCATACGAGGCTTTTTGTAGTCTACATACCATGTTTCTCTTATCTGGATCAACAAACCCTTCTGGTTGCTCTATGTATACCTCTTCCTCAAGTATTCCATTTAGGAATGCAGACTTGACATCCATTTGGTATACTTTGAATCCTTTACATGCAGCATAAGCAATTAATATTCTCACTCCTTCTATCCTAGCAATGGGTGCAAAGGTTTCTCCATAGTCAATCCGTTCTTCTTGTGCATACCCCTTGCATACTAGTCTTTCTTTGTTTATGGTGACTTCTCCATTCTCATTCAGCTTATTTATGAATATCCATTTTGTACCAATGACATTCTTGTCATCTGGTCTTGGTACAAGTGTCCATGTCTTTTTTTTCTCAATCTGCTCAATTTATTCATTTATAGAACTAATCCATTCTTCATTATCAAGTGCAACATTGACAGATTTTGGCTCAAAATCACAAATTAGACATCTTGTGTTTGGAGACTTACTTCTGGTTCTCATACCAGCCTTCTTATCTCTAATGATCTAGTTCTTTGGATGGTTCCTTCTGACATATCTGGAAAGTACAGGTTCAATCCTTTGTCTATCATCTTGATCATTATTTTGTCCTTCATTATGATCTCCATCACTTGGTACATCACCTGAGCAGTATCCTAATTTTTAGTATTTGCAGCCTGATGCTCAGGTGCAATAATTTGTTACTCAGGAGCTATACATTGTTGCTCGGGTAGAGTGTCAGGTTCTTCATTGTAAACAAACCTGTTGTAGTCCTCTGATTCTTTTGTGCTTTCCTTTTCATTCCTCTCTGCAAATTCATCTATCTTTACATTTGCACTTTCAACAATTTTGTTAGAGGTTTTTTTGAGACATTTATAAGCCTTGCTCTTGGTGGAATACCCTAGAAAGATATCTTCATCACTTCTGGAGTCAAGATTTCCATTTCTATCATCTTTTAAGATATAACATTGACTACCAAAGATTTTTAAGTAACATACATTGGGTTTGTAACCATACCATAGCTCATAGGGTTTTTTCTTGGCGTCTTTCTTTAATTGTACTCTGTTCAATGTGTAAACAGTAGTACTGACATCTTCCCTCCAGAAGATTTGGGTGATTCCTTTCTCTATCATCAGTGTCCTTGCACAATCAACAATGGATCTGTTCCTTCTTTCAAAAATTCCATTTTGTCGTGGTGTTGTTGGTGCAGAGACCTGTCTTTTGATTCCATGCTCATTGAAAAGTTAGTAAATTCATATGAAATAAATTCCCCTCCTCTATCTGATCTTAAGCATTTCAATTCCTTACCACTTTGTTTTTCTACCATTTCTTTGTACCATTTAAATGTCTTAAATGCTTCTGATTTATCTTTTAGAAATATAAATGTCATCATTCTAGAGTAATCATCAACAAAGAGAATAAAATATCTATCACCATAGTATCTCTTTTTCCTCATGGGTCCTCATAGATCAGTATGGACTAATTATAGGACGACATTAGATGTATGGGTTTTGCTTTTGAAACTAGACTTTGTCATCTTACATTTTTGACAATTTTTGCACATGATATTGTCGGGCTTAGTCATCGTTGGTAAGCCTCTTATATTTCTCTTTTTGCTTATTTTTATCATTTTGTCAAAGTTTACATGACACAATATTTTATGCCATAACCATATGTCTTCGTTTCTAGTCATTAAGCAAGTGGTGTCAGTATCATTCAGATAGAATAGGTTACCTTTTGTCTGCTCACCGATACCAATCAACCTTCCTGATTCATTGAAGATGTTTTCCTTCTTATTTTCAAATGCTACTCTGTGACCTGAATTATTCAGCTGAGAAACACTCAATAGATTATAATTCAATCCTTTCACCCAATAATCATTTTCACATTTTATTAGGTTATTCAACATTATAGTTCCTTTACCTTCAACTGGACAAGGTGTATCATTACCCATTCTTACTGAACCACCATTATAGTCGTCAAATGTCTCAAAATTTTGTTTGTCACCGGTCATATGGTGAGTGCAGCCACTATCTATGATCTAGACATCATTTTTACTAACTTTACATATGAGTGCAGTTTCTACATCCATTTCTCCATCTTAATCTAAATCATCTTTTACTGCCACAAACACCATCTCGATTTCTTCATCAAATTCGGTGTGAGTATTTTCATCTTTGCATGTAGCTAGGTAACTAGCCTTCTTTCCTTTGTCCTTGTAGTCTTGGGTATCTCTTCTTTCTGATTGTCAGTTTCTTATGTAATCTCGGTTATCACCCTTATCAAACTTGTTTTCAAATGACCTGTCATTACTTCTATCATCTTTTCTTTTGTTAGGACATCTTGCAACAAAGTGTCCAATCTCTTTACAATTAAAACAAACATGTGGTAAATTACCTTTGTATTTACCTTTGCCTCTCTGCATTCTTCTAGCCATAAGTGCTTCAATTTCATCAAGATCTTCTTCTTCACTTTCACTATTACCATCTTTTCTCATAGTGTGTTTATGACTTAATTTACTTATTCTCATAGAATATTTGAATGCAGACTCTATGTTTAGTAAGACACTATTATCAAAATTATTCATCTCAAATGAAATCAGTCTTCCAATCAAACTATCTAGAGTAACATTGTTATTTGCTATTGCTCTCATTTCTTGTATGGCAGAAATGAATATATTCAGTCCTACAAGATGAATGCCTTGAAATACTTATATCAAATTACTACTTGTCAGAATGCTTTGTAAAACCTTCTACTGTATGTTTACTGATAATCAGTCTTTCTATTTACCGAAACACAGTAAATAACAAGTGTATACCGATCAATCTAGATTTACTTATGTGAAATGAAAAATAGTAAAGTAATGACTCATAAACACATGACACATGGATTTTTAATGTGGAAACCCTATTAAGGGAAAAACCACTGGGACCGGTAACCCAAATTTTCACTCTTTTGAAGTGAGCTCGGTTAAGATCCAACCCTGTTAAAGGTTACAAACACACTGTTAGGTGTGACCTTGTTAGATGATTTAAATGAATAGTTTGTCACTTATTATCTGGCATCTAATGCTACCATCCTTGATTAAACACTCACTTGGCCTGTCAATAGGTATCAGGCATATCCAATGCTACTTTGTATGATCAAACTTTTTGATACTCCTTGGGATGTATCTCAATTAGAAAAGACTTTTAAGTCCCGCTCGGTTAAGAGACTTGATGCTTCAATGTTCAAACCGAAACAATAAATTGATCTGTTCACATATACAACTTGAATTGCATATTTTCAGATCTATTGTAAGGGCATTACCTTTCTGATCAATGTTATCAATTCAATACCTTTGCTCCACACTGTTATGCTTTGTGATGCTGTATCACTGTTCGTTAGTGTCTGCAGAATTTATCTCTTTCCTCATCTTGATTGATTAGGCCTGAATGAAGACTTTCTTCTCCTTCAGAATCTCTTCAGCATCTATTCTCTTGTCACTCCCATTATTTATATTGAATAAGCTTGTCTCTTAAATAGACATGATTTCACCATTTATTGACTTTCATGATCTTGGCGTGATCCACAATTCTTGCCAATTAGATTTAAAGCAAAACTCCTGATTTATCTCGTAGAGATATTATTGCCAACTGGACTAAGTAGCTTTAAATCCTTTACTTATCTCTGGCTTTATCTTGTCGACTAAAACATTGATAAGTACCAGTTAAGTCTATTTTTAGCTCTTGACAGCTAAGCATTTTGTTGATTCTAAACTCTTTGTTCTGTTGGTCAATACTTCAGTTAGTCATTCGTGACAACTAACTATTCTGTCAGTTGAATTCAATTGTCTTCAGGATCTCTGTACTTGTCTATCCGTCGAGCAACACTGTAAATCTGTCCATCAGAATACACTATGCTTTGCTTGTCGGTAATGTTGTGCTTTTTCTCGTCGGGTAACACTATGACTTTGCTTTCTTTGGTTTATTATGTCCATCCATGTGCACTCCGTCGATGTATAGAGTCACTTTGTGAATACTTAACTTTTATGCATTACTAATAGCATAGCCTTTGATTCATTGGTTCTTTGAAGTCTTTAGCAGTATGTACATGTCCATACAGATTATATCAAGTTGACATTAATGACAATACAATACATTAACTGATTTAATGTCTTTCAATTAATTTTTGTGTCTTTGTGATCATCAAATTAACATCTTCAAACATTCAATCAATTATAGTTCATCATGCCCTTGTTTTGTTGCCCTCTTGAATTGCCTTGCCTCTCTTGCCTTCTTCTAAGATTGTCCTCAACTTTCATTGCCAACTTGTAGCAATCTCAAGAGTCCTTGGTGTGGCCATGCTCATCTCATCCTGAATTTTTTACCTTAGCCCTCCAAGAAATCTAGCCACCTTCTCTTCCACATCTTCATCATGAGAGGCTTTGATGTCAAGCTTGTGGAATTCCTCTGTATACCTTTGGACATCCATGTCCTTTTACTTCAACCCTTGAATCTTCTTGAAGAGTTGAACATTTTAGTCCTCATTTAGAAACTTCTCCCTCATTTTTTTCATCATTCTAGGCCATGATGTGATCTTTGGTAGAATTTTCTTCCACCTTTCTGCTTGTAGGCAATCCCACCATAGCAATGCATGACCCTTAAGTCTTGATTTTGCAATCTTCACTTTATGCTTGTCTTCAATGTCCTCATAGTCAAAGTGGTTCTCAAAAACACTAAACCAATCAAGGAGCACTTAATCATCCATCTTCCCATCATACATTGGGATCTCTGCTTTGACTTTGGATTCTCCTTCTTTAACTGCCTTCAGGATCTTCACTAGTCTAGCATCCTCAGGATCCAACCTTTCTTCCTCAGGTTCCTGTTCTGCTTCACCTTCATCATCATGAGGGTGTGAATCCCTCTTCTCAACAAGATTGGTCAATCTTTCAATTACTTCTTCCAATCTCTTGTTCCCTTCTGCTTGCTCCATGACCATATTAGCAAGCTCCATGTTTGTCATCTTTGGAGACATGTTTTGAGCCTCTTCTTCAAACTCCCTAGACTCTGCTCTAGACATACACACCTTGTCTTCCTCCCAAAGCTCTTACTTTATCTAATACTAATTGATGCAAAGGCTTGGAGACTTCCATCCCTTGGACAAAAAGACTCTACACTTTTGTATGACAACCCCCAAGGTTTCACAATGTACCCAAGGGATTCCACTTACTCACATGGGATTAATTGACTTCAAAAGATTCAAGACTCAAACTAAGTCTACTGAAGGCCTTAAAACCACTAGATAAAATTTTCTAGATAGGTTCTAAATTTCCTTTACTCCCTTTGATCAGATTTCTCCAAACAAGCCAAACATCCAAGCAACCCTCCCTAGTAGCCCTATTTTTCCTGAATTTTGGACTTTTGGATCAAACTTTCTGAAACACTTGAAAATTAAATTGTAGATTAAGATACGCATTTGGAAGTTACACAAGATATGTGAAAATGAGATATGACTCTTTTGGACCAACTATGCATAAAACTGCTGATTCCAGTATCTCCACTAGGCCTAATTGGGCCACTTTACAAAGCAACTACCAAAATTACTTATCCCCAGACAGTATAAATTTCATAAGTTCCTATTTATGTCTCAAATAAAAGGATTATGGTATTGGTTTTCACCCACAACTCTCCAAATGGTCAAAATCCAAATCCCTCACCAAATGGCTCCAAAAACTAGGGCCTTCTAGGAAATGACCCAAAACTCACATCCATAACTTCTCCATCTAGATTCACCATAAGTTTGAAATATAATTTTTCTACCTAAAAAGAAACATTCCCTCCTTAAGCCAGATCTTCTTCTACTACACTTATGGCATCAAATTCCATGCATTTTCATGCACCCAAGCACTCCAACTTGCCCAACTCGATGATCATCTGCGTTCTCTATCTTATTCCTTCATTATTACACATAATTAAATATGATACATGTCATAAATCCATCCCCAAGTCATAGTTAGAGCAGAAAGGGGATGGTTACACCATTTTGCTTAAGAAAACAATGTGAAAATGGCTATCTACAACACTTTGAGTATATGAAAGAAAACTTCAGAATGAAATCCTTCTAAGATGGATAAAAACAACTTCAAATACATCCTATAATGCACAACAATGATCAAAACATGAAAGAAGTACAATAATAGAATAAAATATGCAAGAAACTATGAATTTTATTGCATTTTCAGCCTACAGGCTGTACAATCCCTTCTCCAATTCATTTCTCTCCTTTCCCAATAATTCATGGGTGTTTATAGACAATTTTCCAACTACCAAAACCTATCCCAAGTGGTTGTAAGTGATTACAAAGTGTTTAAGACTCTTAAATGCAATTTCCCACCAAAACACAACTAACCGTTAATATTCAAAAATTTATTAACTTGTGCTTGGTATTTTATTGCTTAAAAATTATTAAATACTTTATGGATTCAATTCCTAATTGATTCTAGGACCTAATTAAATCCATCTAATAAAATTAGATCCCATTTGGCACTATTGGCCACCCTTACATCATTTTTGGTCGTATGTCCTTTACCTGGACTTCTAGGACTTATTAATAATTTATTACATTCTTTATTACAAATTTCCATTAAAGGCCTTAATACATCCCAATTCACATTTAGGGATGGTTTACATTTATTGGAATCCATGGTGTCAGTAGTTGTCTTCATGGGTGTTCCTGCACCACCAACATTTACTAAGTGACTACAAACACCGATGGCTAGTGGAACCCAACGGACAAAGAAAACCAAAAGTTAAGTCACAGTGATGCCCGAGCTAGAAAACCGACAATCATTACTGACGAGCAGAAAAGTTAAGTCACAGTGATGCCCGAGATAGAAAACCAACAATCATTACTGATGAGCAGAATCACAAGAATTACCGATGGCCAGAATTACAGTGTTACCCGATGGACAGACAACCCCAACAGAGAAGCCCGAGGAGAACTAAAGTGTTGAGTGAAGCTATCAAAGAGTTAAAACACCGAAAGGAACTGAATTTTTGAAACAAAAAAATACTTAGCTAGCAGAGCTAAAGATAGACTTAACTATTTTTTTACATTGTTTTAATCAAAAAGTTAAAGCTAGAGATAAGTAAAAGATTTAAAGTATTTTTATCCAGTTGGAAAGAAGATCTCTATGAGATAAAGCAAGAGTTAAGCTTTAAAGAAAGATTGGCTAAGATTGCAGATCAGGCCAAGAACGAGAAAATCAAGAAGTGAGAAACGGTGATATCATGTCTATAAAGAGGCAATCTAATTCATTATGAATTAGGGGTGTGAATAGAGAAAGATGATGCTGAAGAGAAAATGATGAAGAACAACTTCATACAGTCCTGATCAATCAATCTAAGGAAAGAGCTAAAGATTTCTGTTGACACCGAGCAACAGAGAAGCATAGCATCACTGAGTAGAAAGAAGTGGAGAAAAATGTATTGAAAAGAGGACATTGATTAGAAAGGTATAATGAGCTTACAATAGATCTGAAAATCTGCAAGTTTAAGTTGTATGTGTGAACAGATCATTTACTGTTTCAGTTTAGCCATTGATTTAGAAAGTCTCTTAACTGAGAAAGACTTAATAATCCTTTCTATATTGAGATACATCCCAAGGAGTATCACAAATTTTGATCATGAAGATAGCATGAGATGCCAGATACCATTTGACAAACTATACTGGCTTTGGTCATAGAAGGTAGCATAAAGATGACCGATATCAAGTGACAAACTATTCTATTTAAATCCTCTAACAAGGTCACACCTAATAGTGATTTTGTAACCTTTAACAGGGTTGGCTCTTCACCGAGCTCACTTCAGAAGAGTGAAAATTTTGGGTTACCAGTCCCAAGTGGTTTTTCCCTTGACAGGGTTTCCACGTTAAAAATCTATGTGTCAATGTGTTTATGAGTCATTACTTTAGTGTTTTGAATTATACATAACTAATCTAGATTGATCGGTATACACTAAGAAATTTATAGTTTTTCAGCAAATGAAAGACTACTATTTGGTAAACATTAAGAATAAGGTTTAACAGTGAACTCCGAGCAATAGTTATTAGATAAGTTTATTTGAAGGCATACATATTGTAGGACTGAAGATAACTAGAGGCTTAATATTGTGGTAATAAGTTTTGGGTTGATTTATTGGAATATTTTTGAGGCCACTGATTCACCCCCCCTCTCAGTTATTCTAAAACTGTAATCAAAATATTAACCTCCAAAGTTGGCCTCTCAAAGAAAATTATTACTCTACAGATTGAGATTTGAATAATTCTTGTTTGGATCTAGCCTGGAAAACTAATCAGATGAACTCCTACTGATCTCAAAATTTGCATATGATTTTATTGACATACTGCCAACATGGGACACCAAATGGTTTATCTTGATTATTAACCAAATCATCTTTATTAACTCTCCAAGTAGGCCATCTGATAACTTTTGCATTGCACACCCTGTGAATTCTAAATATAATATAAATGGATTGGCCTTGGCAAATAGATTAGATGCAATCATAGGGTTCTCAAAAATGGATCTAGGGGTTCTTTGACATTCCTATAATGTAGGGAAAGGACTCTTATCTCATGAAAATCAACTGGAAGTGAGACATAGGCTTTCAAAATAGGCTATTTGACTATTTTTGGATAACTGCACAGTTCAATTTCATGTAAACTCCTCAAACTAGGTGCATTGTAAATAGACCAGAACTAACTGTGAAACACTACAAATGGATACTCATGCTATCTGATATGTGTACAAAAAATTCCCAAGACAACTTGGTATGGAAATCACTGGATTTCATGATATAAGCTCTCAAAGTAGGCCCCTAAAAAAGTTCACAAGGGTACACTTTTGAGCCTTAGTTAAAATTTTAACATGGTACTCTCTAAAACTTGACAGTACCAACAATGGCTCTTTCTGGGGACACATACCCCTTGTGGGCATGGTGAGAATTCAGATCTCTAGAAAAGCATACCAGGTGACTTCCTCCTTCATTAGGTTCCTCATTGAAAACCAAACACCATACAACTGAAAGCAAAGCAACTGTACAAATATACAAATTATTCACAAATTCCCCAAAGCCTCAAAAATGAAATCAACCCTTACCTCTATCAAATATTTGATTCTCATCCCCATGTACCAGAGCTAAACAGAGATCACTACTTCCAACTGCATGACCAAAAATGCTACCATATGTTTTCAACATATCATACAAAATGACATCAACATACTCACGGCCAACTGGAAACATAAAGTCATCAGACTGCTGAGAATGTTGATCATTGTGTGACGCCAAATTGTCACACCCTTCACTACTTCCAAAAGGCTGAAAAGAGAAAAAATCCAATCCCTTCGCATGGATGGAAACATCAGAGTCATTCCACATACTATTTGCACCAAAGAATGAATCTCATTATAACAACTTACAAACTAGAATGAAATACATCCAAATAAAAAATTGACTGCATAAAATTAGAGATGACTTGCTAATCACAACTTCTACCAGCATCTTTCAAACATAAAAATGTATTGTAAATCAATGGATTACTTATCTTTAGCAAATGTGAGAAAATACATTCATATATATCACTCTCTTCAGCATCAAGGTCTGTATAAGAACCCTTCACACTAAGCTTATCAAAATCTGAATCCATACCAGCATATGAATCATCATATTCATCATATTTGACATTATCAAATTCCTCACACTCATATGCATTCTTATCTAGCGCATTATTTGACTCCAAGGTAAGAAACAAAAAATCAGCATATGTATCATACTTCATACCCATCATCATATCATCCTTATCAAAACATATATAAAATGGGTACTGCAAAGTAGAGTCCACCTTAGATGCATACCTTTGAAAATCAGTAGCTAAGAGTTCTAAAATTTTCTCATTGCTCAGTGGACATTGGACCTGATTTTCATTTTCTTTGGCTTCTCTCTCAATGTTGCAAATATCTTTCCCATCGGAGGCAAGGATTAAAACCTCTTGGATCATGTCATTATGTGCAAAGGAGTCATCACATCAACTTTTATTTGTGTCATAAACATCCTCTAGCTGTTCACAAAAATCTTCCATGACATGATGATTATAAACTTCATTAGTTTGGCTGCAAAGATCTTGAAGACTGAGATCATTAATATTGTCATCAATATTCCTCAAATCTGAAATCTTGGTAACTTCACTGTCACTCATATCATAACAACCACTAATTCCTTCACCTTCCTTAAACTGAAAAGATAAATCTGCACTATTATGATGAGAAGAAGAAAAGTCTATAGACTTAACTGAAACATTTTCAACTATAGATTCATCTTCACTATCTTGATATTCATTGACCCTATCATCAACATAACTATAATCAAGATCAAGTGCATTTTCAGATTTAGATTTTTCAATCCCATCTATCCATTTTCTAACATGCTCAATACCTTCATCTCTAAGGGATGCAGACCAATGGGCTGATTCAGGTACACAAAGCTCTAGAAACAAATCAATACACGCTAATCCTTCAAATTCAACATCCACTGGAATCTCATCAAAGGCATTACAAAACCTTTTATAAAACAAATACACTGATTGTTCCTTCCTCTCTCATATCAGTGTTCTTAAAAACAATATGGCTTCCTTTTGGAGGATTTTATTTAACAATGCATTATCCCTATCAATTTCTTCAAAATTTGCCATATTATTTACAGATCTAGGAAACACATCTAGATCCATTAAATCTAGAATCTCCATTGAACCATTCTTTTAACAATACATCTCATAATTTCACCAAATTTCTATCCAACTATGCAATCATTGACTTCACATAACAACATACTTCTCATTTTGATGACTGGAATTTAAACCAAGAAGTATGACAAACTTCAAAACTATTTTCCTTTCTTTAGTGACTTATTCACCTTATAAGGAATTTTTCTTTCACATGAAAACATGGGGATTACCTAGATGTAAAATTGTAGCTGCTGCTCATTTCTCTTTGAATGGAAACTTGGTAGATCTAGAGCCTTCTTTATAGCTCCATTAGGTTATTTTCATATAGAGTCGCCACCACCTTGTAGAGGAAAAATTTCAAACAGCAAAAGCCATTTGACACATATATTTAGTTCTGGGTTTTCTCCAACCAGAAAAGCCGCACAATCTTCTTTATACTCGCTACAGTGAAATCACCTCCAAGCCGTCCTTACACAGATCTGAAATAAATTTCAGATTCTATTACTTGACTCTTTCTTTCAAGACCAGAGATTCTAGGATAGTCTATTTTTATTTAACACTTCCTCCCCAGTAGATTTGCCAATTTGTTTATACTTTTTCTTATAGAATCTTAATGTAGCATCAATTCTTGAATCTATGACTCCCAATTCTATCAAGTAAAAGTCTAATTAATGAGGATCAAATCCTCCTTCACTTTGAGCTCAGAGGCTTAGGTGGGTTATTCACTCTTTCAGTGAATCATGGGATGGATTCTTTCCCATCAAACTAGATCTGACAATCATTTAAAGCTCTTAAAAAAAAGGTAAATGTTGATTTGAATGATTTTGCTATAGTTTTTGTATAAGATTAGTGCCTAATCCATTGGGCATAGAGTCAAGTTGAACTGACATTCACAAAGATTCACAACTCAATACATCTGAAACCAGTAAAATGCCTTACATGCTACTTCTTTCATCAAAAATACATGATCATCAGATCCACATATCCTTGACATTCTAAAACATTATCCAACAAGATTCACTCCTTCCTTAAGGGCCCGTTTGGTTGGCGGAATTTGTGCATGCTGGAATTGCCAATTCTAGAATTGAATCCATTCTAGGTTTGTGCTATTCTCAAAATGAATTCTAGAATATGGCTGTCCTGTTTGGTTCACCTAGAAGATGACTGAGAAGATGCAAATTCTGTGTTTGGTTCCACACAACTAGAATTGGAATTGGAATTTTGTTTTTGTACACATACACATATATACACACACATATCATATATACACATGTGTATACACACACACATGTGTATATATACACATATACGTACATGTGTATATATATACACGCACACACATGTGTATATATACACACACATGTGTGTGTATATACACACATGTATATATACACATGTACACACACACATATATACACATACATGTATGTATATACACATGTATACACATACATACATGTGTATATATACACATGTATACACATATACACAGATGTGTATATATATACACATACACACATGTGTATACACACATATACACATATATACACACATTTGTGTATATATACACATATACACATATATACACATACACACATATACACACATGTGCATATAGATATGAGTATGTATATACACATGTGTATATATACATACATGTATATATACTATATATATATACATGTATGTATATATACACACACATGTATATTCACACACATGTGTGTATATATACACACATATACACATGTATGTATATACACTCATATGTATATATACACACATGTATATATACACATGTGTATATACACAGATTTATATATACATTCTGATAGCAATATAATATTAACACAAAAATGGGAATGAATTTTCCTTCACAAAATAATACTCTCAATTCCAATTCCAATTTTCAATTCCAATTCCTAGTCCTGAGGGGGAATTGTGGAATACTCAAAAAGGCCCAAAATTAGAATTGGCATAACCCTATTCCAATTTTGAATTTTGGAACCAAACAGGGAATTGAACATTTTGGGAATTCGGAAATGCCAATTCCCGTTCAATTCCCATTCCACCCCTCAACCAAACGGGCCCTAAAGGAAACTCAAGAATAATATCACAATCTATGTTATAGACGACAAACCAAAAATGCCTTACAAGTCTAGTTCATAAGAAATCCAAAAACACACAGAGACATCAAATGCTTGCAAAGAGATTTCAGTTGTATTTCATTAACAAAACATTGCTTCAATACATACAAATGACAAAATACTCTAAAATTATATCACTAATCTTAACCAGAATTTGCATTAATGGAACCTGAAAATCTGGAGAGTTTCTCTCAGAATTTGAAAGCCCTGTATAATGAAGAAGAAGGGCACAAGTAAAAGGAAAAAGAAACTCAGAATCAGTCCCTGATTTCCATGTGTCTCTTCCCAACTATCTCTGTAAAATATCCTCTCATCTTCACAAACTAAAATCCAATATGATTCTGAAATATCCCCCTTGCTCCATCTAAAACATATCTGCTCAAATTTCAACTGCCTTGGAATTGCTTAGAAAATATCATCTATTTTCAAACTGAAATTTAAACTCTAATTTTCCTCCTTAATCTGTGCCTTCAACATCATCTTCAATGTTTAAATTATGCTTTAATGTTTCTAGTGAAGATTTAATTATATTATAGTGCATTTTCAATAGTTTGTTAAAAATATGCACATTAGTCTTTACCTTGGAACTTTAATCTTTTAATTTATGCACTTTACTTTCCTTTTTTCTGTCTAGAAGTGACCAGATTGTGCTACGTGTCACTACCTGACTGGCTCTGATTGACCACTGTGACTAACCACTAGAAGTCATGTCACACACTTGCAACACTAAATGCTAGCACTTCTTAAGCATCGTGACTGTACAACTAACCACCAGTCATGCACTCGCAGGTTAACTCCCTAACCGCCTGCTTGTCTCATGAGTGTGTGACTACACACCACCTCAGTACCTCTTAAGAACTACAACTGTGCGACTAACCACCAGTCGCACACTCGTCGGTTAATTCCCTAATCGCCTACTTGTCTCGCGAGTGCGTGACTACACACAACCTCAACACCTCTTAAGCACCGCGACTGTGTGACTAACCACCAATCGTGCACTTGCCGGTTAACTCCCTAACCGCATGCTTGTCTCACGAGCACGCGACTACACACCACCTCTACACCTCTTAAGCACCGCAATTGTGTGACTACACACCACCTTAGCACCTCTTAAGCACCGCAACTGTGCGACTAACAACCAGTCATGCACTCGCCAGTTAACTCCCTAACCGCCTGCTTGTCTCACAAGTGTGCGACTACACACCACCTGGCACCCTCGGCCCCAAATCTTCCCCACTGCTCGGCTGGGCCACACTGCCACATGCCAGCATCTCACACACTTGCAGACATTTTCTTTGATCTCTCCTACCACCACGAGTGCATGAAAAGTTGCCACCTGTCACACTTGTATCCATCTGCCGCCATGTAACCTGTGTCAGCCCTGACAAAATTTGTTTGTCACCAAAGTTGTCACTGCTTGAGCACATATATCAAGGTTGTCACTACTTGGGCACACATATTGAGGCACCTCTTGCACATGGGCGCCAATAGCTTCCTTTTTCTTCCTTCATATCACAGTCTAAGTGGTTTATCTTTTAAAGACTATTGTAGTTCTTTACCCCACCAATGTGGGATATTGTTTTTGGAGTTTTTAAAGTTTTTCCTCCTTGATCGCACTGAAAAACATGGTTTCACTCACCTCTATTCAACACATAATTCTATTGGCTAGGCATGCCCGCCAATGAGCCTTTTGGCTCTTTGCTTCACAATGCAATGTGAGTGTTTTAGCTTATAAACACTGGAAATGTCCCCCACCCCACCAATGTGGGATAATTGGTTTTGAAAGTTTTGAAAGTTTGCCCTCGTGTGCGCCAATTTTTTTTTGTATTTAACCCTATCCAGGCATGGCATCCCATGTCTGAGGGGCCCGCCAATGAGCCTCTTGGCTCTTTCTTCAAACTACAATGTGAGTGAAAGCACATTTAAATACAAAAAAAAACCGTCTCCCAACCAATGTGGGATTATACCAATACTTTATGTTTTTGCAAAACATGCCCTGTGCATGCTTTCTCATTCTGCATCTTACCTACACAATGAATCTCCTTGTATTTACCCTTTACAAGTGCCATATGTTTGGAGTTTTCAAAAAATACCTCCTTCATCCACTTTCCCCGGCTTTGTCTAATAAAACATTGCACAACCTCTTTACATTTACACCTACCAATTGCATTGGCTTGAATGTTAAAAAATGCTCTCCCTCCTCATGTTGCACAACACTCCTTTTGGTTTTAACACCTGCCTATATGCATTTAATTGTACTTCCACCTTTGTACTCGAGGGTTTACATGTTTTCATATGCAGCTCTATTCCAAACATTTCGCAGGCTCCTTATTTCACATTGCGCAACTTCCTTCTTGGCAATTACACTTGCCATTTGTAAATTTCTTAGTAGTTATTAAGGTTTTTGTTTCATTATAACTTCATGCGCAACCTTCTCTGTCTAGCACAAACTTCCCATTTATGCTTGCGCAGCTTTTAATAATGTCTCCTGTGTGGCATGACAATTATTTTTAAAGTTTCAAAACTTTATTTGTTTTCCATTTGCACCAGATCCTCCTCCATTCTTCCACAATGCGTAGGCATCTCTCCAAGGCTTGCAAAAACTTCAATAGTTATTTGGCGCAACATTCCTTGGTGCTTGGCGCAACATCCTTAGATTCTCCTTGCGCAGACACCTACCTTGCTTGTGCATTGCGTAACTTGCTTGTATTCATACCTGCCAAGTGTAAAATTCTTGGAGTTTTTTTTAGTCTTTGCTTCACAAATTCATTCGCTGCCTCCTGTTTCATGAACTACACAGTCTTATTTGGCATTTAGCTGGTGGATTTTACAAGGCAAAGCATACATAAAACATATCATTTCAATCACTAGTTTTAGAGACGTGCAAGGAATCTGTTGGCTACTCAACACAAAAATTTCTGTAGCCATACTTGTGAGTTAATGCACAAAGAAAAATATGCACTTATCATTGTGGCAATCCCATTACATTGGTTGTCCTGAAATATTTTGCCCAGCAAGCAACTTTCATCTTTCTGGTTAAAATACCCTGCCATTCCAACCAATAACACATTAAAATTAATTTCATATGCAACTTGAGTGAATCTGTGAAGATGCTTGAGTTGCTCATGCTGCCTTCAACTCATATTAAATTTCCTGCAAACAACTTATCAAACTTTGGAATTATCATGAGTCATTCTTCTTTCTACTTGCTGGGTCATTTTTTGGTCTGTTGTCATTTCAAAAATGCTCCAAAAAATGCCAAAAAAGTTTGCAAAGCATGAGATATTCTTTGGGAAAGAATGTGGATAAAGAAATGACCATTTCATAAAAAAAAACTTGTAAAAATCTGCCCCCATCCTAAAAAACGTGATTACTATTTATTTCCATTTTAGTCATGCATCTTCGTCTGAGTTTGGGTCCCCTGGTTTTAAATTGGAATGAATTTTCCACCTCCATCTGACCTGCTAACAACTTTGAATATACCTGGGATAACAACCACTGAGTGAGTTTTGATACAGAGCCAACTTTGACATTTGTCCTGTAACTGAGAAATACTAGGAGGCCTCTGGAAGTGGCTTCAAAAGCTAACCAAATGACCCCTTTAAGCCATGAAATTCGGAAGGCGTACTCATTTCCAACATATTAATATAATTTCCAGACGGATTTTATCTACTACATCAGGGTTTAAAGATATTAATATTAAAACATGACCATTTCATTTACCTCGCAACCTGCCATGTCAAACACATAAATCCTGTCAAGAAAGTGCTCGAGAAAAATACTGAATGTGAGCGGGAGAGACCACCACTTGGCACACCGAATTATTCATATACATGAGTATGTGTGCAAAAATATATAGCTTGATTGAATTTTGAATGGTAAATATCAATGATAAAAAATGGCCATTCTATAACTTTTGGGAATGCATATGTAAAATCTGCATAAATTTCATTTGGATCTGCCCTTGAAAAATATCAAACCATCTGTTGAGGCTGTGCCACTGATCCTAGTAGTACATTTAGTTGCAAAGAGTATAAAGAGTCAACTCATTTGTAATGAAGGTCACCTGGAATCAAAATATTAACCTCCAAAGTTGACCTCTTAGAGAAAATTATTACTCTGCAGATTGAAATTTGAATAAATCTCGTTTGGATCTAGCCTAGAAAATTGATCAGATGAACTCCTTTTGATCTCAAAATGTGCATATGATTTTATTGACATACCACCAACATGGGACAACAAATGGTTTATCTTTATTATTAACCAAATCATCTTTATTAACTCTCCAAGTAGGTCATCTGATAACTTCTGCACTACACACCCAATGAATTCTGAATAAAACACATGGATTGGCCTTGGCAAATAGATCAGATGCAATCATGGGGTTCTCAAAAATTGATATGAGGGTTTGTTGACATGCCTATAATGTAGGGGAAGTACTCTTATCTCATGAGAATCAACTGGGAGTGAGACATAGGCTTTCAAAATAGGCTATTTGACTATTTCTAGATAAGTGCATAGTTCAGTTTCATGTAAACTCCTCAAACCAGGTGCATTGTAAATAGACCAGAACTGACTGTGAAAGGCTACAAATGGATACCCATGCTATCTGATATGTGTACAAAACATTCCCAAGGCAACTTGGTATGACAATCATTGGATTTCATGATATAAGCTCTCAAAGTAGGCCTCTGAAAAAGTTCATAAGGGTGCACTTTTGAGCCTTAGTTAAAATTTTAACATGGTACTCTCAAAAAATTAACAGTACCAACATGTTGGTTTCCTCTGAGTTTATAGGTCTTTACCTGTTTAGTTGGAGTTGTACCTTGTGATAGAGAGTTATTAGGACCCCTTGTTTAGTCCTACTTTATGGCTGGTTTGTAAACCGATTGGGATCTGTTGTCAGTACGATGGAAGTGGACCATTTAGGTGCCACGAGGATGGGTAGTAGTGATCCTCTTTATCATTGGAGACCTCAACATCCTTGTACCTTTGTTGATGATCTTGTAGCAGTTGCACCATAAGCAACATCTTTGGAGATATGCTCTTATCTTTCTTAAGTTGTTTATCATATCATGGATTTGTATATCAATTGGTTTTACTTATGGATTAATATATTATACTTGCATTTGATTATAATTACATACCCTGCGACTTGTATAGTGGATGTTATTTCACTGGATATACCTTATGGTATCAAATATAATTGTATTATTATTTATGAGATGATGTACTTGTTAATCATTATGTAGTTTGAAATATTTATAATAAGTTCTTTAATTAATTTATGAGTAATTCCTACATTATGGAACCCTTGAGAATTATATCCTTGTCGAGTTTACTTTTATGTTCATGTTTTGTATTTCCTGTAATTGCTTCCGCTTAATTGTTCATCTTGAATGTAAACTTTAAATTTTTTTTATAAACATAGTTACTTGTTCTAGGTTAATTTCTCTTGGGTTCCCTAGTGGGGTGTTACAAATCACATCTCTCAAAGAAGTATAAGACACATGCATGAAACACGAAATAGATAAAACAACAATACTTTCATATTCAAGCCTTGTTTAAATCTATGGCTTCTTCAATAACACCTTGAAGAAATGGGTGTTTGCAATATGCCTCTCATAATATTGCACAAGAACAAAGTAAGATTATAATTGCATGAAAATTTGAAGATTGTTATTATCCATGAGATTGATTGATCTAGATGAATTTATAGATTTTTTTCCAAATAGAGATGAAGATGAGGGGTTGAATTAAGTAAATTGAAAAATAATAATTTTTATTTGAGAAATAATGATAGAAATTTAATTTTGAATGAAAAAAGAATGTGGACACTCATTTTTTTATAGAATTAAGTGAAGAGAAGAGAAGGGATTTCTAAAAAAATGAACAATTTACTCACGATAAGTGAAAGGGATGCTAAAACAATTAAATAGTTAACTAAAAAGGAAGATTGAGTTTCCAAAATGAAGAAAAATAGAAAATGGAAATTTTTGAATAGAAAATTAGCTCATATTTTATTTAAATAATATAAATATTATTTAATAAAATTGATAAAGAATAATAATAATTGAATATTTTATAAAAATTAATTAATTATTGTGAGAGGAGAAATTGAATAATTAAATTATTAAAATTATTTAATTAGATGTAGATTTGGAGGGAAAATATAAATTCAAAAAGATGGGAAGAGGAAGGTGATATTAGATTGATTAAATAATAAATGAGACAATTATTAAGATTGTGTTACTTATAGATGAATAATTATTGAGACAAATATTAATAATGTGGTAGTCATTTTTAAGGGTGGTGTCCATGGAGGGGGGCTTCCTAATTTTTTTTTGGGTGTTGATGAGGTTTTTAAGGATTATTTTAAAGTAGATGGTCCCATTAATTTTATAGTTGAGTTTATGCTTATATGTCTAAGCTCCAAAATTTATGGAATCTGGTGCCCTCACAGATTGTATTATTTAGTTTGTTGAGTCCTTTTTTAATAATATCATTTATTTTGTTTATGCAATGGTTAATTAATCAATCTTTTGGAAAATTACATTATTTAGTCATTTCTTTTATTTCTAGCTTTATGCATAGTTTTATGACCTTTATTCCTACATCTAATATCTCTCTGAGAAGAAACTATAGACTTAAGACAACCCAATGTTTAAATACCAAGGGTGTAGAGTCCAAGTTCACTATTATATTCCATGGGAACTTAGGTGAAACTTATATCCCTACACATGACATACCTAAAATTGTGGAGGATCATTATTTTAACACTTCTCATGATGAGGATGACTCCTTAACATGAGTATCTATTGACTAATTGAGAAAGATTTCCAATGACTTGGAAAATCTTCAACTATGGATGGGTCAAGAGTACCTGAATAGTGATACAATCCCCTTGATTGAAGGATTGAGGATAATGATTCAAAGTGATGCACATGGTGTAAAAGTGTTGTGTGGCATTGCTCATATTATTGGTACAAATATTATGCTTATAAAAAGTTGTGTTGAAGTTCTTAATTTCTCTAATCCTATAAAACTAGTTAAACATCCAATTCTTATACCTACATCATTGCCTAAAGTTCCTTCATATATATCTCCAATAATGACTACCTCTACATAAGATGTTAATCTTGTACATGTTAGTCATGGAGGAGTCCTTACTAATCAAAACTCCAATATACTTTCTTCCATTAGTCTTCCATATATCTCTCAACAATCTCCTTTACCCAATTATCATAATGTTCCACTTTCCTACTCAAATGCTCCATCAACTTATCACAATCTGTTGGTTTTCCCTACCAAATGATGGTTTATTAAGAGGGGGGGTGAATAAGAAAATATTTAAACTAAACCTTTGATTCAACTCGGTAACTCAAATAACAACAACAACTGAAACTTGTAAACACTTCACAAACTTGATAAACAACATATAACATAAGAAAATAACATCCATATTTATCAAGCATCACATTTAGCACTAGGTTTAACAAGGAAACCCAATTTGGGGGAAACCTCCGTGGGAATTATCACCCACAAAAAGAAATACTCTTATGAAGTATGCTCTGTTAAGAGCCAATCCGCTTAAAGATTTCAATGCATATTTGTTAGATGTGACCTTGTTAGGGGATTTTCCTTAGATATATTAAGAACTTCACCCTGTTAGGAGTGACCTAGTCAGAGGACTTAAACATTCATCCTAGAATGTTACCTTTCACAAGGATTTACAAAAAGACTTATTAGGTCCACTCAGTTAATAGATTTTCTGTTACAAATATTAGTAAGCAACAATGTACTGAATTGATATGTGATTCTACAACTACCTTTTTCTTGATCAAATCCCTTGTGCGCTCTCTGAAAATACTGGAATCAACAACTCATCAGTCTCTTCTTTGGACAGGATTTCCACCTCTTTCTCTACTATGCTCGGTAGCACTTCAACTCTTGAACTCGCCAGCATCTCTGTATAAACATACAGACTCAAAAATATATAAGCCTCTATTTTTCCTCTTAATCTCATTGATTAGGTATTCCTTCAATTGCAATCAGCCCTTAGATCATCTCTTATGAACTAATTCAATGTATCTACAACTCGGTTAGGCGGTTAAACTTTGCCTCGTGACTTGCACTTTTCTTGGAACTCACAACTATACTTTTGCCGCTTAATCTTCATCTCAGATCTTCGACTTGATTTTCCATGATTGTAGATCTTGTAACATACTTCATCTTTATCCTTAATATCTTATAGATCTTCGCACATTCACATTAAATTTTTTTTTCTCCTTGAATTCAAACTCTGTTTAAACTTTGTTCCATGCTCGGTGACTCAGTGACTATCTTCAATCGGTGTCTGACTTTGCTCGGTTACCAACCTTGATCGGTAGCTAACTTTTGCTCGGTTGTCAACTTCACTCGGTGAATGAATTTTCTTTGCTCGATCGGCTAATACTTCATGTTACCAACTAACTTCTCACTTCTCGATAACTATGCTTGTTCCCTTTATCAACTTGACCTTTCTGCTTTACCGACTTAACAACATCAAATGTCAAGTAAAAACAATTATACCAATAGTACCTCATCATTGTCTGATCTTTATTATCTACCCAATTAAGTTCCTCTCGAATGATATGGAAACTTAATATAAACCAGAAACCAATTGCGTGACACCAATGACAAAATAACAACTGATCTAACCATTCTACTTGGTTGTATTCTACTGAACTCAATCTTAATCATCATTACCATCAATTGGTTAACACAATCAACAACCTAGCTCAAATGGTGTTATCTTTACAATAATAATTAGATTCTGTAACCTAATCTAATCTCACTATCTCCACATATTATTAGCTATATGATTAGTGTTTTCATTGATGTCAACTAATGGTTGCATTGATGTCAACTAGCTACAGTTGAGAAGTTGTTGAGATTGAGAATGGGTGTTGGTTCCCTAAAAAGAGTAAGCCAGAAATTATAACCAATAATTCTAGTAGTTTGAGCCATGCAAAAGGCCGTGAATAGGGGAATGCACTAATTTTTCAAAAACAATCCCAAAACTAAGCATATCAGGCATAAATTAGGTACATATTAGGCACAAGCACCAAATTAGGTTCAAACTAAGTGTGTAATTGTAAAGAGATACAATTTATGACATTGCATTTAAATCCAACTTTAGTGGGAGTGTAAGCTTACGCTCATACTCTCATTAACATATGGAGAAGCCAAAGATTCTTTTGTCAAAATATTGAAGAGACAAGATGACACTAAGTTTGGAAATGTGGTAGCTCTGAAGAGTTAGAATCTTATCAATCTACAATATCAAGATAAAATGCAAGTACAGAGTGAGAAATATGATCAACATTGGTAACACATATGGAGCATGCAAAACAAAAGGTATGACATCTTGGACTAGTGGAATCCACAAATTACTGCTAGGATACACATAAAAAACACAAGGCATGACATATATGAGTACTAAGATCCTCATATACATTCTAGGAATCATGTTAAACAACACACAAAGCATGGATTATAGGACTAGTGAGATCCTTGGATACTTACTAGGAGTCATTTCCACAAGGATTTATAAGACTAGTAAGTTGCATTATGCCAGGCGTGCTTCACACTAGTTCAAATATTACAAGGCCAAGCAAAAATCTTTATTTATCACTATTCTTGATAGGATGTTGCAAAAGGGTGTTGTAGTAGCATAGAAAGGTTAATGGCATGTTGTCAAAGTGTACAATCAATTTTGTGGTGTGTGCGCAAAGTGGAACACATAGAGGAATGCATACCCCCACCTTAAAGTATTTTCGTATGCTAACTAGGAGTATTTTCTTTAAGGTAGTACATACATTCAAAGCCAAATATGTTGCAATAACAAAATTCCCCTATAAAAGGAATGTTGTGGTGATATCATGTATAAACAAGAGCACATAAAGGATCCGAAGATTTGGATTTAGTATACAGATAAGATAAACGATGTATATCAATATGATTATTTTGAATTGACTCGATCCCCTTAATGAAGTGAATTATGATTACAAAGTAGGAACACCACATATGAGGAATAAAGGTTTTTTAAGGTCAACATGAAAGAGACCAAAAATCTTAAAAAATAGTGTAACAGGTGCCAGCAAGAAGTTGAGTCCACTTTTTGGGCAAAAAGTGGAAGTGTTTTTCCTATTTTTCAAATGTGCAGTCAATTGATGTCAAAATTTGAGGCACTTAGAGATTGAATCTCAGAAAAATTCACTAATAGAAAATGTAGTGCTCAAAGTCTAGTTTTCAAATATGTAATTTTTTTTAATACCCACATGGTAAAAAATATATTTTAGTAGGCATGTTTAAAAACCTCTTTTCAAAATTTCAGTTTCAAGACCATACCACACACGTGTACGGCCACCCTATTTTGAAGTAAATAAATAAATTTTTGTTAATCCTTCTGGGGAAAGGTAGCTAACACATCAAAGATTGGTCAGAATATTTTTGATTTTTTTTAATTGAATATTTTTTTTTTATTCATTTTTAATTGAGTATAAAGTATATTTTCAAAACCTCTGGTGTACGGCCACCATAATTTGATGAAAATTTTACTTTTTGGGGATTTTTTTTTTTTTTAATCTTGAAGGAAATTCTATGTAGATTGGTCACATATAATTCAATTTTTCAAAAATCGAAAATCAAAAAAGTTATTAAAATTTTAGTTAACCTTACTATTTCAACTTTAGGTACCAATTTGGCGTAATAATTATTGGAAAAATACTAAAATTTGTCATATCATTATAAAAA
>MU225001.1:691543-747991 GCA_018584345.1 Thuja plicata | reverse complement strand
TGAACATTAAATATTAAACTAGTTCTAAGAGAGAGAGAGAGAGAGAGAGAGAGAGAGAGAGAGTTTATTGTTTATTTTCTAGACCTAGGGTTTACAATTTTTTTGTTTGAAGTTCTGTCTAGCTTTATATTTTTGTGTTCAACCTAGGATTTACAATCTTGTTTCAGTTGTGTTTAGGTTTTATTTTTCTACCTAGGGCTTCTTGTTTTAGTTGTCGTTAGGTTTAGGTTTTAGTTTTCTACCTAGGGTTTCTTGTTTCAGTTGTCATTTGGTTTAGGTTTTATTTTTCTACCTAGGATTAAAAATAAGTTTTCTAAAATAATTTACAAATTAAAATTTAAAACTTTATATAACAATTTATTTTAATTCTATTTAAAAAAACTATAAACATTAAACACAATGTACATTTTTTAACATTAAATTAATTAAAAACAACAATAAAAAATATTTTTAATAAAAAAAATAATAAAAAACAATAATACGTACCTGTAGTAGGAAAAATGGCAGCAAGGGGGTCGGTGGTAGCTCTCAAAAATGGGTACCCGTCCAGAGAAAAACGTAATCACGTTTTGCAAATTGTGAAAATAAATTGCAAAATGGTTTAAAACAAATTTTAAATAGTTTTAAAAAATGGGCACCTATTTTTTAAAAAACGGGCACCTGTTTCTTAAAAAATGGGTGCCCGTTTTGCCACGGGCGCCTGAACCAAAACGGGTGCCCGTTTTTGAAACGGGCACCCATTTTATATGCACCCGTTTCTTAAAAAATGGGTGCCCGTTTTGCCACGGGCACCTGAACCAAAACGGGTGCCCATTTTTGAAACGGGCACCCATTTTATATTTACGGCTCGGGCACCTGAACCATAATAGGCACCCATTTTTTAAAAAACGGGTGCCCATTTCTATTTGCCAATTTTTTTTAGCCGCGGACTTCCGTGGAATTGGCACTCAACTTTGTGCTTGCACCCGTACATTAAGCATAACAATAATCAAATGTTTTATAATGATCTTGTGTTTTAAGATTGACAATGAATTCAGAGGATATGACAAATTTGAAGTGTCGTTAGATGACATATCATTAAGGTGGGTCATTTTTCTTTGCTAGTGCACGAGCTTGTACATTATATGGACACTAGATCCATACAATACCATCTTTCTTTGATTTTCTATATGCCAATAGAATGAATGTGTTTAGTAAAAAAAATAGCTTTTGGTACCTTGAGTGGTATAAATTCATAATATGAGAAATGTATGAAAGTGTTATAATAGTAAAAAAGTGTATGAGATTTTTCTTGCATGTTTATAACAACGAGTTGACAAGGTTCGATTAGTTTGCTCATGGTCAAAAGTAGGAAATAAAAAACTTAAAGCATGCATGTATAAAGTAAAAGACAACATCTTATACCTCTAGTCATGACCGAAACACTTCTTTTTTGTTGATAAATATGTGTATAGTCGGAAAATCAAAGCACTTCCATTGTAGACTAGTTTAGCCTTCCGAGTAAGTGGTTTGGGGTCATGTCAAGCGCCTTGAATGGGTCCCTAACTTGGATCTGGCTTTTCCCCCTGTTCTACCCCATTTCCACTTTTTCCAGCTTATTTCTGACACTCCAGACTGAAAAAATTGGACTTTGACCTCAGGGTCAAGGTCGACCTCGACCTTGATCTAGGTCAGAATCTACCTTTTTCTGACCTACGGTTCAAATTCCATAATTCTAGAGTTTTCAGATGTCGGGCTTTGGAAAGAGTTAATTCCCGCTTCTGGGTCGGCTGTTTCGGTCTTCGGAACAACAAATCTTAAATTATATTTAATATAGGTCCAATTTTAGGGGTATGGGTCTAATTGAAATTTAATTCTCCTATGTGGGCCTCTCTAGAAGATTGTGCCCTAGTTTCATATAAAAAGGAAGCTTTCTCCTCTCATTTTCTCTAACCATGAACCACAAGCTAAGAATTGAACTATAAGCAAGAGCAACCTATGACAAAGACTTGAAGAGTGAGATCCAAAGGTGAAGAAGTAAGATTTGAAGCAAGCCAAGTAGCCATTGAAGAATTCATCCATTCTCAAGCATTTAAGCACTTCTCAAGCACTCATTTCATCAAGGAGATCCATTGGTGGCCATTGAAGGATTCAAGCTCCATGGAGCCCTCTTGTTGAAGATTTCTCCATCCACATTCCTCCAAGCCTCTTCCTATTCCAAGATCCATTCAAGATTGGTGTTGAAGATCTACAAGCAATTGATTTGAGACATCCTACATTCTATATCCATTTGGTGCATGCATACTTGTGGATCCACAGATTCGAATCCTCCACAAGGAATTCCACAAACAAGGTGAATTTGTTCATTTACTTTATTTTACTTATGTAATTTCAATTATACTTTGAGGTTAATTTCAAAACTGGGGTTTGACCAAGGCAAACCCCTCCCCCCAACAAACAATCCATTTTTCTTCCAGGTACAGGTTCAGAACAATAGACCAGAGTGCAAATTCGGATACCCTTTTCGACAAACTTTCAAGATCCAAAAATAGATTTCCTGTCAGAGAATTTTTAGGTTGATTCTGCCCTAGGTCAGAATCGGAAATTCTGGGTCAATGGTGACATTGACTTGAGGGTCAAAATCGGAATTGTGTTAGAACAAAAAAATATTTCTGGGTTTTGTTTGTCTCTGCGTTTCTATTCCAGATCCGGTCTCATATTTTCCAAAAACTAAGTGCAGTCCTCAAAAATAGTGTTCTTTAGATCTGCAACATTTCAAGGTTAGCACTTTTCCCCTATCCATTTCAATTAAAGTTTTTAATCTACCTAAACCTATCACATATTCAAATCTATAAACGAGTATTTAAGATCTTCCTCTTTTCTCTTATTTCCAAATGATTGATTCATTTATGCATTGATCCTTCCTTTGGGGCTAATCAATTTGGATCCTTCATTTGTGTATCTAAGAATAAAAGGAGAGCATCTTATTTACCCCCTACATTTCAAATATGTATCTATTTCATACACAAAAAATTTTAAATGTAATATTTTATATCTTACATTTTGGTGAACCCGCGATAGACAAATCTTTCTTTTTGGTGTTAGATTTACATCTTTTATGTTAGATCTTGCATGCACATTAGATTATCTTTCTTTTATGTTCTTGCATTTATATTTCAAAAATTAAAAAATCAAAATTTTGTGTTTCTTAAATTAGTTCATTTGCATTGCATTGGTGTATGAGCTTTACCACTTCTAGTCCTACTTATAGTATCCCGGTTAGAAGAAGCCATAGACTTATGGGTTCCTTTGATCTCGAGTCTTCCTCTCCTTTCCTTAGGATCTCAGATGACAATATGATCACTCATGATTCCAATCCTTCTATGGAGCATAATTATTCTCACTCATCTCATGATGAGGATGATGCTTTAAGAGTTCCTCCTGAACAAGTGCAAAAACTTTCAACTGAACTTGATAAAATGGGAAATTGGCTTATTCAAGAAAACCATAATCAAGATTCCATCCAAGCTATAGAGGCTCTTAAGAAAGTCCTTCATGATAGTGATCAAGGTATTAATCTCTTGCGTGGTATCACTCATATTATGCATTTAAATGTTAAACCTTTAGCACAAGAGGCTCAAGATCTAGGATTCACTCCTCCTGTCACTAGTGAGGGACCTTCTTCTGTTCCTTTACCTAGCCTTCCTACTTACACTCCTCCTTTGATGACTACATTTCTCCCAATTTCATCTATTCCTGTGAGTGTTCCACTGGTATCTCTACCTACCTTACAACCTTCATATCATAGTGTGCCTTTTACTTATTCCAATCCCCTTCCAACGATGGTTCCAAGTGTTCCACCGGTTGTGTCTTCTATTCCTGCCACTTCCTACACTTTTCCTAGCGTTCCTAATATTTCTATGCCACCCATTTCTTCTAATGATTCCACAATTATTAGTTTGTCTCAAACTGTGTCATCTTTACAACAACAACTTGCATCCTTAACCCAATCCAAGTTTAACATTCCTACATGTGACATGGGTAGTCCTTTATCCTTAGACATTATTTGTTCTATTGTCCCTCAGCAAGCCGATATGCCTCATCTTGAGAATTACAATGGTAAAGGAGATCATGTTACTCATGTTTAAACATTTCAAATCCTTTGTAGTGATTATGCTCATGACTATAGGATTTTAGCTAAATTGTTTGCTAGGAATTTTTGTGATAAGGCTTTGCAAGGATATTGTTCTTTACCTCCTTATTCTATTGATTCTTTTCCTAAACTTGCTAATACATTTATCCAACAATTTCAAAATAACATTGGTCCGCAAGTGTCCTTAATTGATTTAATGCATTGTAAACAAAATAGTAAGGAACAATTGACTAATTTTATTGATAGATTTAAGCATTTGTATGCTCAGATTTCTTATCCTATTTCTGATATTGATAATCAACATATATATATATATATATTTCAAATTTACAAAAGGATATTAGAGATAAGATTTTGATATTGATAATCAACATATATATATATATATATTTCATGTGAACCACTACTCATGAATTATGGGTCAATGAGTTTGACTCAAAAACTACATAGTTGAATCCTGATAGCAATATCACAAGATTCTGCTTACTGAATTTACCTCTTTTCAACATTTTTGTACAACACTTCATCATTATCAATTACAAGTGAGTCAATTTGAGAGCAACACTCCAATAGCTCCTGTTCCAGTTGATAAGAGTGACACTGCTCCTAATCCTAATAAGTTTCAGAAACCTAATAACTATATCAAGATTAATAAACAGACGAATGTAGTTGCTGATCAAGTTGATGTTGCATCCAACAATGCCACTTCTGCATCCCCTACTTTCTGTATGAATCGTACATTTACTCCTCTCTCTGAATCTTTACATTCTATTATGAGTAGGTTGTTAAGTGCTAATATGATTACCTTTCCTCCTATTCCACCTCTTCTCCCTACCATGATAGCATCAAAATCCTTTGATTCTAAAGCTTTTTGCCAATACCATCGCCAGAATGGCCATGATACTGAAAAATGTTATTCTCTAAAGCATAAAGTTCAAGACTTAATTGATTCTAATGCTTTATCTGTTGATAATTTTGATGGTAATGGGAACAAATCTATCTCTCCTCCTAATCAAAACCTTCAAATCTATTCGAACCCTTTACCTACACATGATATTAATACCATCACTCAACCATCTTTTGTGAATATTGTTTATGATTCAAAGATGGATGATCTTAATCACATTGTTAATCATGTGGAGTGCATTGATTCCTCTCAACCTAATTTTCAAGATCCTTCGCCTCCACCTCAACTTCAAGTTCCACCTAAACCTCAGAAACAAACTAAGGATAAGTGACCTCGAGAACTTTCAATTACCTTTGATGATTTTGAGACTATTAAGGCTCCCAATGGTCCCCTTTATATTTATGCTAGGATTGATAAGATACCTAAGCGTGGTTGTCTTGTTGATCCCACATCTTTAATAAATGTTATTACTGAGGAAAATATTTTTATGAAAAACCTACAATGTGACTGTTATGATCCATCAGATGCATGGATCCAAACCTGCAATGGTTTTCTCTATCCCGCACTTGGTTCTATTAACTTGCCTGTTGAACTTTGTGGCAAAGTTGTAGATACTACCTTCATTGTTGTTCCTACTTCTGATCAATTTCAAGTCAAATTTGGTTTGCCTTGGATAACTGCTATGCATGCTATTTCTTCTTGTATTCATAAATGTCTTAAGTTCATTCATAATGGAGAAGTAAAAATAATTAATCATAGTTTGTATCAACCTTCTAGGCCTAGGGATTGTGCTACTCTTAATTTATTTTGGCCATCATTACCTAATTCATGTCCTCGCCCTGACAACCTTTTTTGTTCATACCAAGGATATAAACATCGCAAGGTTGTCAAATTAAGCATGCCTCAGATAGATCTTAACCGTGGTCTTTTGCCTACTCCCTCCATACCTCATTTATCCATTACTACTAGCTCTATTACTCAACCTCCCAGTGTCTCTTCTCAGTCTACTACAAATCCCTTTCAAGCCTCCTATTGAACCTATGAAGGAACCAATTGTTATTCCTCCTAGTTCTCAACATGTGTCAAACAAAGAAAAATGTAACAAATCTGCTAATGAATGTCGTAAGAAGCATAGAGCTAATGCTAGGGCCTGTGCTTCTGTTCTTCAAAATTCTTTACCTTCTTTCGATCAACCTATGCCTGATGTGTTGGAAGAAGTTAACATTCATAATGATGTGAAGATGAATGAGTATGATGATGCTATTCACATCTTAGATCCTATTTTAATTAATCTTGATGAGGAGGATACTCTTGATGATCCTATTGATCTTAGTGATAAATATGAGACCATCGATCTTGATACTAACTTACCTCATATGCTTTCAACTCAATTGATAATTACACCTAGTATCGAGCAACACGATTCTCAAGAGGATCCTTGTTTGGAACTGGATATTATTTCTACTGTATTGGATATAGTTCCTCTTGCGAGTTTCCCACCTTTCCTAAATAATATAAATCAAGATGGGGAGAGTAGGCGATGCGCTTGATTGGCTTTCCCTTCATGGTAGCCCTTTATGTGTTTGCATGTTGTATTGTGCTTCTCTCATAATGTGTTTGCTAAATGTTTGTTAGACTCTTTTATACGACCCTTGTTACTTTGTTGGTGCAAGGTGATAAAGGAATCAAACCTGTTGTATAATTCCTCTATATGTATTTTTACTCTTCTATATGTTGTTTTCATGTTATGTTGTACTTGTGCCATTGTTCGTAAATGTTTTCCTTGTGTAGTCCGCTTGGATTTGCGACATGGTAGCATTGATTCTTTTTGGTCTCCATGTTATGGTCCGAAAATATTCTTTTTCGTAACTCTTGAGTTTTATTTCCTCCATTGTGATTGTAGTTATACTTTCCTTGGGGAATGATGTCAATTCATTTGCAATAAAATCATATATATATATACATCTTATCTTATGATCATACTGACCCCACAGTAGGTAGATCCCTTCTGTGTTCTTCATATGTTTATGTGGTATTTCCATTGATTTTTCTTCGTTTGGGGGCATCTCGTAGTGGAAACATAATCAGTGGATTTTTTTATGTTTCTGTTAAAGCCATTGCTCTTGTTAAAGTGTTAGCAATGACTTTAACATGGGGGCATACACTCTACTCAGTTTTTGCACACACGCATTCAAAATATTTTCAAAAACTTAAAACCTTTTTCCCTTTATGGATTAAAGACTAATCATTAAAGCATGGATATTTTACTTTATAGGATCTCTTGATTCCTCTAGTTTAAATTTTCACAAATCGCTTGATCCCTCTAGTTTCAATTTATAATGTTTTGATCCTTTAAGGTCGGAAGGTATCCTTAAGAACGGATCTCCTTGATGGGTTGACTAGTGAGTAGTAACATTCACTAGGCGGTTCAACTCCATCTTTCCAGTTGCACTATTTCCTTGTGTGGTTCACAATGGGACATAAGTTCTCATTGGGCAAGGTAATCACACCCTCTCTCTCTTTCTCCTTAACTGGTGATGTCTCTCTTATCATGATCTTAGGGTTGATAAAGACTTAAGTCCGTGGGGGCTTGAGGATTCCATTGTCCCTTTTGATTTCAATAAGATTATCTGTTCTTTATGATCTCCTTTACCAAGAGTTTGCGTCGAGTCCATACTCTTGCTAAAGTGGGGGCTAAATGTATAGTCGAAAAATGGAAGCACTTCCATTGTAGACTGGTTTAGCCTTCCGAGTGAGTAAGTGGTTTGGGGTCATGTCAAACACCTTGAATGGGTCCCTGACTTGGATCTGGCTTTTTCCCATGTTCTACCCCATTTCCACTTTTTCCAGCTTATTTCTGACACTCCAGACTGAAAAATTGGGAATTTGACCTCAGGGTCAAGGTCGACCTCGACCTTGACCTAGGTCAGAATCGACCTTTTTCTGACCTAGGGTTCAAATTCTAGAATTCCAGGGTTTTCAGATTTCGGCTTTGGAAAGAGTTAATTCCCGCTTTTGGGTCGACTGTTTCGGTCTTCGGAACAACAAATCTTAAATTATACTTAATATAGGTCCTCTTCTAGGGGTATGAGTCTAATTGGAATTTAATTCTCCTATGTAGGCCTGTCTAGAAGATTGTGCCCTAGTTTCATATAAAAAGGAAGCTTTCTCTTCTCATTTTCTCTAACCATGAACCACAAGCTAAGACTTGAACTATAAGCAAGAGAAACCTAAGACAAAGACTTGAAGAGTGAGATCCAAAGGTGAAGAAGCAAGATTTGAAGCAAGCCAAGTAGCCATTGAAGCATTCATCCATTCTTAAGCATTCAAGCACTTCTCAAGCACTCATTTCATCAAGGAAATCCATTGGTGGCCATTGAAGGATTCAAGCTCCATAGAGCCCTCTTGTTGAAGATTTCTCCATCCACATACCTCCAAGCCTCTTCCTATTCCAAGATCCATTCAAGATTGGTGTTGAAGATCTACAAGCAATTGATTTGAGACATCTACATTCTACATCCATTTGGTGCATGCATACTTGTGGATCCACTGATTTGAATCCGCCACAAGGACTTCTACAAACATGGTGAATTTCTTCATTTACTTTGTTTTACTTATGCAATTTCAATTATACTTTGAGGTTAATTCAAAAACTGGGGTTTGACCAAGGCAAACCCCTCCCCCCAACAAACAGTCCATTTTTCTTGCAGGTACAGGTTCGGAACAGCAGATCGGAGTGCAGATTCGGATACCCTTTTCGGAAAACTTTCGGGATCCGAAAACTAATTTCCTGTTGGAGACTTTTTAGGTTGATTCTGCCCTAGGTCAGAATCAAAAATTCTGGGTCAATGGTAACATTGACTTGAGGGTCAAAATCGGAACTGTGTCAGAACGGAAAAAGATTTCTGAGTTTTGTTCATCTCTGCGTTTCTATTCCAGATCCGGTCTCAGATTTTTCAGAAACTGAGTGTAGACCCCTGAAAACAACGTTCTTCAGATCCGCAACATTTCAAGGTTAGTACTTTTCTCCTATCCATTTCAATTAAAGTTTTTAATCTATCTAAACCTATCACACATTCAAATCTATAAACGGGTATTTAAGATCTCCCTCTTTGCTCTTATTTCCAAATGATTGATTCATTTATGCATTGATCCTTCCTTTGGGGTTAGTCAATTTGGATCCTTCATTTGTGTATCTAAGGATAAAAGGAGAGCATCTTATTTACCCCCTACATTTCAAATACATCTATTTCATACACAAAACATTTTAAATGTAATATTTCTTATCTTGCAATATGAAGGAATCGAATTGTCCATCAACCTCTTTGTAACACACAAGAGAAGAAACAAGCTACTTCCAATCAAACATAGAATCCAAACCATGAGCACAATAAACTAGCAGAGACATGAGACCCATGAACTCAATGGTCCAATAGCAACTTGAACCCAAGTAACCATTATAACAACATCCCAATGCTAATACACTATGTTAATAATGATCAAATAGCTATTATCTTTAATGAATGCTTATTGTTTATCATGTTTAAGCTTGAATGTTTTCCTAGCCTAAAGCTTGGTTGGGGTCCCAAGAGGGTGCTTGAGAATCTGTTTTTGTGTAGGGGTCCCATGAAGCTAAAACAAAAATGCTATAAGACTAATTAGAATATTTTCCTGAAAAATAGAAGTCCTTATTTTTCAGAAATGTAGATCATCTGAAATTTTATTTTCACACTAGAAAAAAATTGAAAGAACATAAGTAAATATTTTATTATTTATTTGTTTATACCTTTATATTACAATTCATTCCATCAACTTACTTAAAATTTTAACCTGAACACTCACTAATTCTTTTTAGGAATCCCCTATCCATAAGATTCCAGCCCTAGAAACTGGCTCAAGATACAACTGACCAAGGTAGAATTTTTCCAGTGACACAGTGATTATAGTCAGAAATGTTTTCTATTTGGGTGTTTCTAATCTAGTGTTAGCATACTTCTTCTATCAGACATTGATTCGCTCGAGTTCCATTGACCCATTGGGTCACTGACCTATATCAGATGACACCTAATGACAACCTGTATATGATCAGAATAGTTTTCTTTGACTGTAGCAGCTTTCTTTGTTGATTGATGTCAGTATGCTGAATCGTTGTGTACATTTGTCATATTTGGGTGTTAAAATCTTCTTTTCTGTGAGGCAGAGGGTCAACCCTTCTGAATTGATGCATATGGTGACGTTGCAGTAGTACCAGAAAATGTAGACATAATTAAACTAAAGCTGTGATACACATTTCTCCATAACGTATAAATATTGAAAAGAAACAGTTTGTTGCAACCGAGACAAATTCTCAAATATTATTTGATCACTAAAATTGAAATTAAAATATAAAAGAATTAAATTAAAATATAATTAAATTTTAATTAAGTTTAATGAATGATTAAAAATATGAAATGAAAAGTGGAAGGAGAATTTTATTTGGAGGAGAAAAGAAAAAGAGGGGAGCATAGGAATTAAGGAAGGAGTAATGAAAAAAGCTTGGAATGGGAAGTAATGAAAGGTTGTGATTCTTTCAAAAGGCATAAAGGATGAAGGATTGTGAACTTTCTTGAAAGGTTAAGGAAGGTAACCATAGTAAGTTCTGTTCTGAGATATAAGACAGCCCTGATCTGGATAAAGGAAGCATAGGAATTAAGGAAGGATTTATGGAGGAAGAAGAAGTAATTTCCAAAAGGAGCAGTGATGATGGAGGGTTTTGACACTTTCGAAGGGTGGTAATTATGAAAGGGTATGACCATTGAAAATGGTAGACATGGTGAAGAGGTGTGATCCTTCCTCACAAAGGTATAAAGGAGGGAGAAGGATCAATATGAAATGGAAAACGAGAAAAAAAGAATGACGAGAATTATTATTCAAGATTGATACTCATTGAAAGGATCAGAAATTATTGGTTATTCATGATTGAAAAGCATGAGAGATTATAGAATACATCGGGTTACATCGGGTACTCATTTCAAGGAAGAGATCATGATATTAAGTAATAGCAGATTGGTTTTATCAGTTATATTAGTGAAATCACACACACATATAATTTTAATTTGAAATTAGCATATTCATATCCTATTCCTGAATCTCTTATTATAGCCCCTTTTGATGACAGATAGGTTGTAGGGAATGCCTGGAGTAATTTCTCAGAAGGCAGGTGAATCTAGAGATCGGCTAAGGGCATGTATTTCTGAAATCTTGAGAGTATAGTTCCAAAATCGATATGAAAATGTGTTAGAAAATCTTGAAAAAATCCACTTGTAAATTGGTATGGGAGAGCCTATAACAAGAATTCTTTGTCTTCTTTAAAGTTGAATTTAAAGAGAAATTAAAAAGTGAATTTAAATATATTAATACTAAATATATTATAAATTTTTCATTGTTTTCTTAAATTAATTTGATATGATTACATAATAATGTATGACAGCTTCAGATACTAGAAGACATTACACAAAAGCTGACCTTAATCACAAATTTTTCATTGTTTTCTTAAATTAATTTAATTTGATTACATAATAATGTATTACAGCTTCAGGTACTAGAAGACATTACACAAAAGCTGACCTTAATCACAAATTTTTTTTGAACGACTGAAGCTTAACCTGCAAAAGAAAGAAAGTAACCCACCGGTGTGCATAATAGCTAGACTATTCAGAGGCAGTGCTGTGTTTCATTGTTTTACCATTTTTATTGCTGAAACATTTACTGTAACCGTTTTGGAGATTAAACTTATGATGTACAAGGATGCTGCTGCAAAGGCAACAATCTTTTACCAGTTTAACATGTTTTTTTTTGGATTTGATGAGTTATTGTCACACAATGTCTAATCTGCAGGGTATCTTGCAAACTCTATCCTTTGGTTGTTTGATTTGGAACAGTCCAAATTTTTAATTTTTATATAACTACTTGTCTCTTAAATTAACCAACAAAATGCAACTGTGAGTCAGGTTGTCTTATTGTAGTCAAGTGACTACACACACTGATCTGATAATTTTGGAACAGCCTACACTTTTCTTATTTTTTTTTTTACAGAGAAAAATATTTGAATATCCCATAAATGAAAACTAAATTCTTTCTAAATAAGCAAGCTGAAAGAGAGAAAGGCCTTACAAGCTGAAATTCATTGCATATATAAGATGGTTAATTAAACAAAATAGTTCATTTGATGTAAAAAAATTAACTTATTACAAGAACAGAAGATAATGTTGTCCACACAGAGATGTGCTTGAATACGTCTAGAAATGAACACTGTATTCCCTTCTAAATAAGGTTACAGAGAGAAAGAAGTTACAAGCTGAAATCCATTGTATACATAGGATGGCTTCATAACTATTAAACAAAAGGGTTTATCTGATATGAAGGAATTGGTAACATTAAGGCCTTGCTCGTTACAGGACGCCTGCTACAAACATGGTAAGCTCCTTAATAACTCTTTTCCTTAGCTCACCTCTCCAGAGATTTTTCTCTTCTGCTTCTTTCTAGAAACAAATGAGTTGCAATGTTGAGGGTTTTTCGGAGGACGGCCACGACCTGCAATTGAAATTAAAAAATGTGGGACTCACAGTTTTAGTAACAATTCCATCTAATTCCTGCATTAAAAGTGCAAATAATTTGAGGGCCTCACACAGAGCACAAAGCTTTTACTTACGGCGAGGGGAAGAAGAGGGATTGGGGTCTTTCCTTGGCTTTTCAAGTGCAATTACTGTTTCTCTTCGTTCCTTATTAGAGACCAAACTAATTGGTAACTTGCCATTCACATTTTGATCAAACTTTCCCAGAAGAGCACTACTTGAGCTAGGGCACATTTTCTGTGATTTTTTCTCTGGAATCACAGCAAAGTTTTTCTCACACCCACTTCTTCCAAATATCTTTACTTTGAAATAAGACCAACCAATATACTTAAACACCAGAAAATCTCCCAACTCAATTCTGTATTGATGCACAAATTTCTCCCAACCCTGTCGAAATTCTAGTCCTTTACCAGTACTCCATAGTTTTGCAACCAGACGAGGGCTTCTTAATCCTCTTGGGCTCCTTGGGCCTTGCAGAACCACATTTTGGTTGCTCCTATTACCAATCTCACTTCTCAGCTTTGAAACAAATGCAGGAGGAATAGGCTGCAGTAAAGGAAACAGAATACCAATTGGGTTTAAATTAAACAGAATATCAATTGGGCTTTCAACAATATAAAATAAAATGGTGAAGAAAGGTATATTAGTGTTGGTGTTACCAGCTTTTGCTCGAAGTCCCCAAGCATGATTTTGAAGAAGTAAGAACACCCATCAGAGTTCTCTTTGTTTTTGAATTTCTGCTTGCCATGAATTCTAAAACAATCCTTTGTGCACTCTGTGCAAGGAAGTAAAATGTTCCCTGTTACTTCATTCTCCATGTCAAATTTCCTGTAATTCAAGATGAATCATGAATAAATACCATTAATAACCCATCTAAATAAGGTCACGCAATAGTTTTTAATTGTTCAATCTCTCCCTGAAGACTAACCATGAGCACCCACAAACAAAATTTAATCATAGCCAACGAAAACCTCAAGCAATGCCATAACATACACACTCAATTCAATTCCTGTCATTTACACCACTAATTTGTACCATTTTCCATTCTGTATGGATTTTTTTACAGGAGCTGATTTTTCCTATAACAATCTTGCATGCCAAAATAATATTTGTCACTCACCACATCACTAAACACCAATTCAGAATATAAAACAGAAAACCCCAATTCAGAATATAAAACAAAAAAACCGAAATTGCCTGAATTTCAGTTAATTCTTAGCAAAACAACCAACCACCACCATAATGAAATAAATAAACTAGAAAAACTCATTGTCAGCCAGCATGCACAGAAAATCTACACTTCAGCTTTTTTGCACTCACCAGATTAACTTCACATTCAACCCTGATTGATTATAATACACAATTCAAGACAAAGCAGCTTAATACCTACTTATTCCACCTCCCATAACTGGAAGAATTTATTAGTAAAACAAGAACATTTGCATTGAGCTTAGAAAGATCCAGGTGTCAGGCCAAAAACAAATTAATACAGGATTATAGCAATAACTAATTTTATAACATAAAATGAATCATGAATAGTGACCAAGGTAGATGATTTTACAGATAAAACATATAAATCCTTAGGCATATACCTATATCACACTTCAGAGCTAAATTCACAATAATAGACATAATATTTATATGTAGTGGAAGATTATTCCGGGAAAATGATGAAGTACTAACATAATAATAATGTTAGTTATGTCACCAGTGAAGTCTTCAAATCATTAGTTGAACATCGGAGTTGTTTTATGGAGCAAGAGTGAAGAGTAGAATTGTTTTTTAATTCAACCCTCTTGTAAGGTTCTTTTTTTCTTGCTAAAAGCCAGGATCGTGACAGTTATTTGTACTCATACATAGATTTAACATATAAAGATATCATTGGACATCATCAATGCTCATGGTTTCTTGGTGCATGGAAATGCTTGGCTAATGCCATGAGTTATGGACTCGAAGTATTTGTATAGAGGGGTAGATTAAACTATGATGGATTTTTTCTTTTAATTTTTTAATTTTAATTTTATTTTGTTCTTGGTTGTTGTTGACAACATTTATTAGGTGATGTTTATCAATTGTTTATGGACTTCTAAGCATTTGTACGAAAGGATATATTAAATTATTAGTATAGTTATCTTATATATATTTATTAAAAAATGTCTATTAATTGAAACTATGTTATTCCGTTGTTCACCAATAATGAATTAGTTTTACATTAATGAACCAATCATAAATTACTATTTTTTTCTTGTTGAACTATTTGTAAAGTTTAAATATTTATTTATGAATTAAATATATTCTATAAATTAGTTTTTTCAATTATGATTGGTTCAATTGATTTGGTCTTATAGACCCCTTTTTTCCGAGGCTTCCCAAATTTATTTTTTATATATAGTTTTTAACATAGTTTTGTAATATATCATTTAATTTATCATTTAATTTAATTTAATTTATATATCATGTAATATATCATTTATATATGTCTATTAATTGAAACTATGTTATTTATCTTAGACTTCTTTTATTTTATTTTAAATTATAGTTACTATGTATACAAAGATATTTAATTTTTATTATATCTAAACAAATTTAAAATTTGATTATTTGTATCTAATTTTTTAATGTTTAAAACTTAAACTTCTTATATTATTTAGATTTTTTTTTTAAATATCTTTATTTTTATTTATATATTTATCTAAAACTTATAATTTTGATGAAGGCATATATTTGTTTATTTATTTATTTTGAAAATATTATGTTTATAATTAATATCACTATTTAGGCAAGTAAATAATTCTCAAATTTAATGTAAGAGTTTGTGTTAACATTAATACGCCGATGCCATTACATTCCACACCTTGTTGCTATTGTAGAATACTAGTTGACATTAATGAAAAATATTCTATTTCATTGTTAACAACATTATTAGATGATGTTTGCCAATACAAATATGTAAATAAGAAATATAGTTACCTCTAAATCAACATGAAAGAATAAATCTAATGTACCATTTATTCTAATTATTCAATACTCAAAAAATGATAATATGTGTATGTTCACTATCAATATTTTATGTTGAATCTATCACTATCTTTGGGTTGAATCTGCAACTCTAGATTGCCTCTACAATAATCCTATTAGTTGTGCACTTCTACTCTAGTTCACCTTGAAGTACACTTCTCTTTAAATGTTAAGCACTGGTAATGTTTATAAACACCTACAAAAGATTGTCAAATTGCAAGAATTGTGTTCTCCTCAGAAAATCCCCTTTATAGGACCAACTATATGGTTGCGGAGATAATCGATGATGCAGGAGCATCTTGGGTCATTGACAATCTTGCTCAACAAAAAAGATGTTTTTTTTTTGTTTAGAAGCTGCTCGGGAAATACTCTGTTACTCGAGCTCTGTTGCTTGGTAAAGCTTGTCTGCTGCTCGGGTTCTGTTGCTCGGGCATGCTTGTTTCTGTCACTTGATAATGCTTAGTTCTGATGCTCGGGTCCTGTCGCTCGGGCGTGCCTTTTTATTTCCTGTTGCTCGGGTTTCTCTTCTGACACTCGGGTTCTATTTCCTGTTGCTCAGGGTGTTCTTTGCCTGAGTCCCTCTGTTGCTCGGTCAACCTTTCGCTCGAGATGCTTATTTTGGGAGTTGGATCTTTGGTCGACTTCTTCATTTATTTTCCGTTGCTGAATTGATTTGGGGTCTCTCATTGGGATCTGTGTGGACCTAAATCTGGGTCTCTTATGGATTTGAGCACCGACCTCTTTAGTGGACTCTTGTATATATTCTTTTATATGTTCTTAGTTTAGGTATCAATCTTAGAGCAAGAAAGAAAATGTTTAGATATTGAGATTGAAGGTCTGTGATCTCTGTTGTATGAAGATCTTATTGTAATTCATTAAATATATGGCCGAAACTAGGAAGGCCTCACAACCCGACATGTAATGATTTTGATCAAGTTAATATAAATGATCTCTGTATTTTCTTCTCTCGCTGTGTTGTTTGGCTTCCGCATTAGTTCTGCAAGGTGGTTGGTAGTTGGGTGAGCCTCATGCCTCTTCTCTCCTACCCTCCCTGCATCAGGTGTATCAGAGCGTGGTGAGATCTAAGTTCCTTCTTGAAACCCTAACCTGAGTTGGTATTGTTGTGGGGTGGCAGATTGCGATTTGACCTACAATTGCAGAGGGATTCAAGGTGGTTCATGGGAGAGGAAATGCAGATCTAGGTCTAGCTGATATGCTTAGAAATATGGCTGCTAGATTGGAAGTTGTTGAGACAACCCAATGTAGAGGAAGACATCTTGATGATGAAATTGAAGAGGGTCAAGGTGAAGCTACACCTGCACCTGTAATGAATCAGGAAGAAGAGAGATTCCTGAGAGCTTTAACAAGCTTGAAATCCACACCTTAGTTTAATTGTCCTGAGTATAGTGGAAAATTGGATTACGATGAATTGATTGACTGGATAAATGAAATGGAAAAGTATTTTGAATATGAGAATGTGGCAGAGGATAAGAAGGTGAAGATTGCAAACACAAAGTTGAAAGGTCATGCATTTCGATGGTGGGAACATCTACAATTGGATTGGAAGAAGAAAGGTAAATACAAAATCAAGGTATGGGACAAGATGGTAAAAAAATTGAAAGGCAAGTTTCTACCTTGTGATTATCAGATTAACCTAATCTGGCGAATGCAAAGTTTGAAGCAGAAAGACAAATCAGTAAAAGACTATACTAAGGAATTCTACAGATTGGACATTATATCTGGACATGTTAAAGATGAGGTGGAAAGAGTAGCAAGATACCTGAATGACTTGAGAAGTTCCATACAAGATGAAATCAGTTTGGTCAAGATGGAAAGCATTGAGGAGGCATACCAATTTGCCCTAAAAGCTTAGGAAATGATGAACAAAAGATATGAACAAAGACAAAGGAAAAGGAGGTAGATTCCCTAGAGGAAGAGATATGTCTCATGGTGAGAACAGTAGATCTAAACCAGACAAGTCAATTTTAGACACATCTCAAGATAAAGGAAAGACTGAATGGAAAGGTGGAAATTCATACCAAGGAAGAGGTAATTACCCCAGAGGTGGATATAGCAGAAAAGGATTCCAAGTTGCTTGTTACAACTGTGGTGAAGAAGGACATAAATATTTTGAATGTACACATGCAAGAAAGAAAGGCAGTAGTAGCAGAAATGCATTGGTACAATAGGAGTCACCAAATGAAGCTGAAAAGGAAGGAAATTTCATGATCTGAAGGATACTATGGAGTGAGAAGGATAAGCAAGATCCGATCAGGAAAACGTTGTTCAAGACCAGATGTAGAGTTGCAGATAAAGTTTGGAAAGTGATTGTTGACAGTGGAAGCTCAGAGAATCAGGCATCTGAGGAAATGGTTGCAAATTTGCAGTTGGAGAGGATGAAACATCCAAAACCCTATTAGATCTCATGGATCACCTGATGATCATACATTAATGGCGAGTAAACAATGTATTGTGAACCTGAAATTGGAAAGTATTATGATAAGGTGTTGTGTGATATTATGCCTATGGATTGTTGTCATATTTTGTTGGGTAGACCTTGGCAATATGATAGACATGCTATACATGATGGAAGATTTAATAGATACTCTATTTGGGTTGATGGTAAGAAGAAAGTTTTGTTACCTTTGGTTGAAGAATATGTTGGTGGATACGTACATCTGTGAAATTTTGTGTAATGGAAGGTAGAAAGTTTGTTAAGGATTTGAAAAGGAATGATATCTGTTATGCTTTGATTCCTAACAAACCGAGTAAGAATATAGAAGATGACATTCTTGCAGAAGTTGGAGAGTTGCTCACTGAGTACAAGGAGATAATTTTAGATATTGTACCTGATGGTTTGCCACCAATGAAAGATATTAGTCATTGTATGGATCTGATTCCTGGAGCTATTTTACCAAACAAAGCACCACATTGGTTAACACCGACCGAGAATGAAGAGCTTAACCAACAAGTTTATGAATTGAGGAACAAAGGCTTGATCTGAGAAAGTTTGAGTCCATGTGTAGTACTCGCTGTATTAGCACCTAATAAGAATAAAGAATGGAGCATGTGCATTGATTCCAGAGCAATCAATAAAACCACAGTGAAGTATAGGTTTCCTATACCGATAATGGATGACATAATGGATTGTTTGAGTGGAGCAAAATATTTTACCAAAATTGATTTGAAAAGTGGATATCATTAAATCAGAATAAGAGAAGGTGATGAATGGAAGACTACTTTCAAGACAAAGGAAGGTTTGTATAAGTGGTTGGTTATGCCTTTTGGTTTAACTAATGCACCAAGTACATTTATGAGGTTAATGAATGAAGTTTTGAAGAAATTCTTGAATAAGTGTGTGATTGTATATTTGGATGATATTATGATATTCAGTAAGACCTGAGAAGAGAATTTGATGCATATAAGGCAAGTGTTGCAGAGATTGAAAGAGGAAAGGTTGCTAATAAATATGAAGAAATGTTCCTTTATGAAAGAAGAACTTGTGTATTTGGGTTTTGTAATTTTAGCTGATGGTTTGAAGATGGATCTTGAGAAGGTTGATGCTATATTGAGTTGGCCTACCCTTGAAAATGTCACTGAGGTAAGATCATTTCATGGATTGGCAAGTTTTTATATGAAATTTATCAAAAATCTTAGTTCTATTTGTAATCCTATGACTGAGACAATGAGAGGAGACAAAAGAGAATTCAAATGGACACATGGAGCTGGTAAGAGTTTTGAATCTTTGAAGCTAAAGGTTGTTGAATTACCTGTGTTAGCCTTACCTGATTTCAATAAGGTATTTCAAGTTGAATGTGATGCAAGTGGAAGTGCAATTGGAGCTGTTTTGACTCAAGAAGGTGAACCTGTTGCTTTCTTTAGTGAAAAGTTGAATGATGCAAAAAGGAAATATTTTTTCTATGATCAAGAGTTCTATGCTATTGTGCAAGCTATGAAGAAGTGGAGGCATTATTTGATGCCAAATGAATTTGTGTTGTATACTGATCATAAGGCTTTACAATATTTGGGTAGTCAAAATAAGTTGAATCAAAGACAAATGAAATGGGTAGAGTATTTGCAGAGCTTTACATTTGTGATTAAGCATAATAGTGGAGTTTCTAATAGAGTTGTTGATGCATTAAGTAGAAGAAGATCTTTGTTGACCGAAATGAGAATTGAAGTTCTTGGTTTTGATGACATGAAGAATTTGTATGAAAGCGATCCTAATTTTTTAGAGCAGTGGAGAGTGTGCAGAGCACCTAATTCAAATCAATCAAGTAAGTATGAAGATTATTTCATTCGGGAAGATATGTTGTTCAAATGTATTCAGTTGTGCATACCAAGAGGTTCAATGAGAACTAATTTGATAAAAGAGAAACATAGTAGTGGATTGGCTGGATACTTTGGTATTGATAAAACATTGAGTTTGCTGAAGGAGAGGTATTTTTGGCCTTAGTTGTATAAGGATGTCCAGAAGTTTGTAAGAAGTTGTGGAGTTTGTCAAGTTGTAAAGGGAGTAAGTCAAAATATTGGTTTGTATACACCTATTACAGTTCCTGAGAAACCTTGGAGTGATATCAGCATGGATTTTGTTCTTGGCTTACCTAGGACAACAAGAGGTAATGATTCCATATTTTTTGTTGTGGATAGATTTTCTAAGATGAAGCATTTCATACCATGTAAGAAACATCAGATGTAGTACATATAGCAGATATTTTCTTTAAGGAAATTGTTAGATTGCATGGATTACTAAAAAGTATCATCTCTGACCGAGACAGTAAGTTTGTTAGCTATTTTTGGAGAACAGTTTGGAAGAAGTTGGATATTGAGTTGAAGTTTAGTTCTACATTTCATCCACAGACTGATGGAAAAACATAGGTTGTAAACCAAAGTTTGGGTAACTTATTGAGATTCTTAGTTGGAGACACACCAAGAAATTGGGATTTGATGTTGGCATGTAAGTAGAGTTTGCATACAACAGTTCAGTGAATAGAAGTACTGGAAAAACACCTTTTGAGATTGTTCATGGCACACAACCAAGAGGTATATCAGATTTGAGAGATATTGTCGGAGAAGAGAAAAGAAGTGCTGAAGCAGAAGAATTTGCAGAATTTATGAAGACATTGCATGAAGATGTAAAATAGAAGCTGGAGAAAAGTAATCAGAAGTACAAAGATAGTGCAGACAGATCAAGAAGACATAAAAAATTTGAAGTTGGTGATGTTGTAATGATTCACTTGAAGAAAGGAAGATTTCTTATTCGAACATATGGTAAACTGAAGATGAAGAAATTTGGTCCTTACAAAATAATGAGAAGATTTGATAGTGGAAATGCCTACAAAGTTGAATTACCTGATGACGTGGATATATCACCTATATTTAATATTTCATACTTGTATGAATATCATGAACCTGATGAAGAAGTGACAGTACCAAGTGATTATCCTAAGAACCAGATAGAAGAAGTTGAGAAGATTTTCAAACAAAGAATTGGCAGAAGTACAAGAGGAAAAGAATACATGGAATATTTGGTAAAATGGAAGAACTGACCGATTGAGGACTCATCTTGGATTTCTCAATCTAAGTTGGATTCATTTCAGGTTGGACATGATACATGATTTGGGGAATCATTTCTTGTAACCCCAAGTGTTTGATGCAGGAGAATCTTGGGTCATTGGCAATCCTTCTCAACCAAAAAGATGTTTGTTTTTTGTTTAGAAGTTGCTCGAGAAATACTCTGTTACTCGGGCTCTATTGCTCGGTAAATCTTGTCTGTTGCTCGGGTTTTGTTTCTTAGGCATGCTTATTTCTGTCGCTCGGTAAGGCTTAGTTCTGATGCTTGGGCCCTGTTGGTCGGGCATGCCTATTTATTTCATTTTTCTCGGGTTTCTCTTCTGATGCTCAGGTTCTGTTTCCTGTTGCTCAGGGTGTACTTTGCCCGATTTCCTCTGTTGCTCAGTCAACCTTTCGCCTGAGATGCTTAATTTGGGAGTTGGATCTTTGGCCAATTTCTTCATTTATTTTTCATTGTTGAATTGATTTGGGGTCTCTTGTTGGGATTTGTGTGGACCTAAATCTGGGTCTCTCTTATGGATTTGAGCCCCGACCTCTTTCATGGAATCTTGTATATATTCTTAGTTTAGGTATCAATCTTAGAGAAAGAAAGCAAATGTTTAGATATTGAGATCGAAGGTCTGTGATCTCTGTTGTATGAAGATCTTATTGTAATTCATTGAATATATGGCCAAAACTGGGAAGGCCTCACAACCTAGCATGTAATGATTTTGATCAAGTTAATATAAAGGATCTCTGTATTTTCTTCTCCCACTGTGTTGTTTGGCTTCCACATTGGTTCTGCAAGGTGGTTGGTAGTTGGGTGAGCCTCAGGCCCCTTCTCTCCTACCCTCCTTGCATCAATTAAGGACAACAATATTTAGGCATGCACATGTTCTAAGATAGTATGATGCAAAATTTATTTCTTTTAGGTGTTAATTGAGATATTCCTAACATGCTCCTTTGTGAAATGTGTTTACTTGTGTGTTTTACTTCAATAAATTATAAAATAAATATAAATAAAAAAATACATAATAGAAAAATACTAATTAATTGCAAATATATTCCAAAAAAATATGATTTTCTTATTTATTAGATATGCAAAGTGTACAAGAACTCATATGTGTGGTCCTTGACTACATGTACAATAAGAAATATATAAATAGGCCGATGTTGGTTGAGATTGCTAACCGTCAAAAACTACCAACTGTCAGGCTCTAAACATAATTACATTTTAAAATTATTTTCCAATTACATCAATCCCCCCTTCCCTCACAAAAAAGTCATCTTCCAGACAACATTGTCAAAATTGGGGACTAAATCAACAAGGAACAAGACTACTAAGAAGTAGGATGAAGGGGCATCCCTAGAGGAATGGATGATGTAGGAGAAAAGGTAGGTAGTTGGAGTTGTCAAAGCCAATGGACCTCCTTAATGATTAACTTCAGATGTTGTGCTACTCCCAACTCTTATGAACTCATGTTGTCTTCACCATAAGATCAACCTCCAACAATTGATGCATGGTATGCTCCATCTCCTTCACCTTTGAGCTAGTTGTGACTCCTTCTTGGCCAATTTTTCCTCTACTGTTGTTGCCTCAGCCTATTTTTTCTTAGTAATTGCTTTTTTTGCTAACTATTCTTGAAACTTGTTGAGCATTTTTTTTACACAAGTCAATTGCTAGGAATTTGAGATCTAATTTCCTCTCTTGAAAGAATAATGAAGTTATTCCCAAGGTTCTTCGTGGTCATGCTACAACCCCTTGGTAAACTTAGTTGAAGATAAATCTAGATTTTCACAAGGAGGCCTTTGTTGGTACATTTTAGCTTCAGGCTGCAAAACAAACTTTAGTACTCTTTTTGTATTTTATCAATTTCCAATGCATGCAATTCTCCTAAAAGTGCAAATCTAAATTTTAAAACCTATGCTAATTTCTTATTTTAACCAATTTCAAATAAAAATCAAAATATTTTAGGTGACAAGAATTGTAAGCAAATTTACGGGAATGAAAATCTAACAGACATAAACCATCGTTGAATCACACTTGCAAATTAAATGATGAGAAAGATGGAAACCTACGAAACATGAATCAGATCGGATCACAATTCTATGTTCAGTAGATGCAATATTTTGGAGAAAATTCTACCCAGATGCAACATTTTCTAGAATCTATCAGATCGTGAAGCCACAAGATGCACGCACCCATGAGATAGATTTATCTTTAAAAATCAATAGAAATAATCTTTCTAATCATTTTTCAGAACAAAAAGAATTAACAACAAACTCCAATTTAATTGATCACAGTTCCATACACAATAAACATAGTTGACTCTCTAAAATGGATGAACAAGCATGAACACACATTCATCAATTTCATATAGATAGCAGAAGAAATCACACCAATGTAATTAAGGTCAGATATTTTATGCAATAAAGATCAAAAGATCCGATTTACCCTCTATTTAGCGTTGCTTTTACACAAGTCAATTGCTAGGAATTCAAGATCTGATTTTCCCTCTTGAAAGAATAACGAGGTTATTCCCAAGGTTCTCCATGGTCGTGGTACAACCTGCTTGGTAAGATGAATTGAAGATAAATGTGAATGTTCACAAGGAGGTCTTTGCTAGTATTTTCAATACTTCAGGCTACAAAATAAACTTTCTGGTACTCTCTCTTTTTTATTTTCATAATTTACCAATACAGATTAATCTACTACTAATGCGAATCTACCTTTCTGGTACTCTTTTTTATTTTCATAATTTACCAATACATATTAATCTACTACTAATGTGAATCTACGTTAAAACCCACAATGATTATCTAATCTATCCCAATATCCAAAAAAGATCAAAAGATTTAGGTGACAAGGATTGTAAGTAAATTAACTGGAATGAAAACCTAGTAGACATAAACCATTATTGAATCCCAGTTGCAAATTAAATGATGGAGAAGATGGAAACCCATGAAACATAAATCAGACCCAGGCACAATTCTATACCCAACGGATGTAATATTTTAAAGAACTTTTACCCCAACACAAGATTTTCTACAATCTATCAAATCATGAAGCTACGACGATGCACACACACACGAGATAGATTTATCTTTAAATAAATAAAACCAATCTTTTCAATAATTTTTCCTAGCAAAAAGAATTAACAACAACAAACTCCAATTTAATTGATCGCAAATCCATACACGATAAACACAGCTAGCTCTCTAAAAATGGATGAACAAGCATAAACACATTCACCAATTTTGATTAAAATAGTAGAATAAATCACACCGGGAATGAAAAACCAACAACATGTATCATTATTGCATAAAACAATTTGACCTTAATTACATTGTTTTGATAGAATATATAGAGCTTCGATTACAAAACTTGGAACCCTGAAACTAGGGTTCTAATTACATTGAAACAGCTAAACAAAGCTTAAAACTAGAGGTTAATTAAGAAAAACTACTCCTAGTTGATAGTTAATAATTTTTCATGGATTTTTAATCCTTTACATCTTCTTTGCCCAAGAAATCAGGGCCAAATCTACCCAAGAAACAAGAAATCAGAACTGGAGCTCCACCGTTTGAACTGAAGTCTTCATCTAAAAATTGGAATTCTCTTTGGAATCTTCATCTGAGCTTCTATGTGCATGTGAAACTAATTAATATCCTTTAATTAACCCAAAAAATACCCAAGCCTTGAGGTAGTGTGATATGAAACAAATCTTTCATGCAAATTTCTTTGGCGTGGGAATGACCCATAAATTACTAACCCCGACCTATGCTACAAAAATTAGAAGGCTGAAAATGGCCAAGCATAGATTATTGAAGGCCCCCAAAATTTTAGACTTTTGGAGGCCAAAAGGCCAAAAAATTGGCCTTGGAAAAATGGCTAAGTGTTTACAAAATCTTCTACCACATTTGACTAAGTCCAAAACATGACACTTAGTGAAATTGGGAGGATGTTTGGATGGGCATTTTGGAGTCTTTCAACTATCTCCTATACCTTGTCATAGTCTAGTATTTGAACATCTTTTAGGCATTTCTCTTGCTTCTCTCTGAAGGTGTTCAACTCAGAAGCAAAGAATTTGATCTCTTCCTCATGTTCTAAAATCCTTTGTATATCCTCCTTGAAATGGAACAATTGTTGGAGATCCTATTTAGTGTTGATACCTTCCAAAATCCCTTTCAATTTTTGCACAATAGTATTTATCAAGGATAGGATCTGGTTTCCATCATCTTCATATAAATCTAGGTCTATACCTAAGAAGAACTTCTCTATTTATTCTACCCATATCATAACCCCTTCACGCCTTTCATTGATCATATGGAGGAATTTATCGTAGACCTTTATTGTTTTGGCTATACCTTTAATCCAAGTCTCGAATTTGTTGAGCTCTGACCCCTCATACAATTTGACCAGAATTTGGAAGCGTTTCTTCCTTACTACTTTTAGGTTCTTTAAAACCTTATGCCATCTCTCTATTTGGAGATCTAATCCTTTCTCATCTCTTATCATGTCCACCAATTTGGTGGCTTCCTTGAGAATAACTCTAAAGGGCTTCATAATCTTCCTGATGGTGTCCACCCCTAACTACTCAAAATTTGTTTTCCAATCTATACATCCCTGAATGAAAGAATTTTTCATCCCTATCGACAATTCTAGAGTATTCATTTTTTCTAAGATGGCCTGTAATGAGCCCTCTGAGAAGTCTTGGTCAATGGGACATGTTATTTCAAGAATGAAACTCTTTAATGCCTCGTTTTCCTTTGTTAGTGACTTTATCTTTTCTTCATCCTTATCCATAAATCCAAGTGCATGTTTCAACCCTAAGGATGTCAATGTTTTACTACATTCTCTGGTAGGTTCACCTAAGTCAACCTCTTCGCAATTGTAATCTTCTCGAGTTATCTCAGATTGGCTAGTACTTTTTGTAGTTACTGCCACTTGTGCCTTCAAAATGACCCCTGTTATCTTGAGTAACATAAGACATTTTTTGTGACGCTATGCTAGGTTCACCTCTATGGAAGGTTTGGCCTAAAAATGTCATGCCCGTGTCCTCCTCTTTAGTGTAGACCCTCCTTCTTGGATGTATTTCCTTAGTAAACCATGTGGGTTTGGTGAAAGTAGTGACCGACTCATATGGGGTAATTATTAAAACCAAAGCTGCCCCTTCCATGCTTTGGTTCTCTATCCCCTTTTCTCCTTCAGTTTCCTTTTCCAAGGCTTCCCTAGCTTCTAAATTTTCCTCCTCTTCCTGCACTTCTTCTGTCTCGTCTCTCGGTTGCTCCCCAATAGTAGTATCTAGCTCCTCAAGAGATTTCTTCCATGGAGGGGTACTTTCTCCCCTTGTAGATTCCTTCTCTTCTTAGGGATTTTACACATCTTCTGATGAGCTAGTCATTATTTCTACCCAGAGACTTGTTACATGCCTCTGCCTTTCCTGAGAAGATGGTGCTGACCTTGTGGAAGAGGGAGCTGGATCAACAATTGGGTTCGAATAAAAAATGGGAGCAGAAGTTGGAGGAGTGGGATATTGAACAGGAGGAGGGGGAGTGGAAAAAAGAGTGGAAGGGGGAGGAGTAGGTGTATTTGGTGGAATGAAAGGAGGAGGATTAGGTGAACTATGTCCTACACTAGTATCCTTCCTAGTTCCTTCATCTATGAGTGTGTCACTTGGTGTCTCTGCCTACTCTATTTGTACTGTCTGGGTGTTTGAGAGCCCTTGGGTAATCTATAACTCTACATTCTTGTCTATGACTATAGGCTCCATGGTGGATGAAGAAATATTTGTATCCATGTTCTCCCCTGAGCAGGGTTCCTTGATTCATTTTTCAATCGTGGGATTAGTGAATTGGGATGGAGGAGGAGTAAGAGTAACCAATGGAACCAAGGGGCACCTTTCCTTCCATAATTACTTCTCCCATATGACCAAGTAGATCTATCATTTGTTCCTTGAACCCAGAAAGATCTTAAAAGTTTGAAATATCAAACCGATCAAGACCAAGGGAAATAGAGGGATCTCCTTGTTCTTCTTGTGCTCCTGTTTCTATATTGATTAGGACATATTCTTCTTGATATTCAATTTTAAGAGTAGATTTCACCGACCATGTTCTTATTGATAAAGGTGCATGGTCTTATTACTCTTCTTCCTCCTCTTGCAAAGTTTTTGAACGTGGAGATGTAGAGGATCTATTTCTTTTGTAGACCTTTCTCTTCTCTTCTTGAACATTCCTGGGTCCTGTGACTTTTATAATCAGAGTTTGAACTACTTTAAGAATTTGTCCTTTTAAAGCTTGTGTTTGGTCAGGAGGTGGAGAGATGATACTAGTCATTCTTGTCTTTACTGGTTTGGATTTTGGGTTAGAGTCATATGCCACTACGTGATCATGCCTATATAGTGTCCTAAGTTTTTGAGGGGCTGCCTCTTTGAAATTGGGCATTAGCTCCTTCTCCCTTCGTTATTTATCTCCTTTGGATGGTGGATTCAATTGTGGCTTCATTGAAATAGGGTCCATTTTGAATGGCCTTTTCAACTAGTCTTTGGTGCTTTTCACCACATGCCTAGCCTTGAAATCAATGCTATCATTCTCCTCCTTGTCTACTTCTGCATTTAGGATGACTCTTGTATATATCTTTTCCTTATTGTATAAAGGGTCTAATACATCCTCTGTCTCCATGTCCCATAGCTTAGGCATAATTCTAAGTTATAAGACATCTTGTGCTAACTCAAGGGACATTCTGCAATAGTCCTGAATCATGACTTTGTAATCATCTACACAGTTTATAATGCTCCAGGAGAAGCTCATGAATATAATGCCTGCCCATGATGTGGCTGTAAATACCAATGGGGTCGCACCTAGGCCTAATAAACTTAAAAGATTTCAAAGGAAACTCATCCCATCTGAACGCCAGAGATTTACAAACTTTCATGTCTTTTAAGGAATGAGGGCCAATTGACAGGGGAAAGTCCCAGCAGTGCTATTTCTTGTGTTTTATATGCTCATATGCATCAGAGGGATGCTTGGACATCTCTAGAATAATTATCTTATCAAAAGGATATCGGGGAAGATAATTTGGGGTGAGAGTGCACCCATCCACTTGGATGTACGTGAAAGTATTAAATTGAATATAATAGGCTCCAAGTGCCCTTACTTTGGCAACTTCTTCCTTGGAGAGTCTCTTTTCATAGTCACCTTCTATGGAATGGATAATTGCAAAGACAAAGGAATCATTGACAATCATGTAATCAGGGCTATTATTGTCCATCTTTTCCTTCCTAAATAGGCGAGGATACACAATGAATGGTCATGCATTTGGCTGCCCGAAGGCCCCTCTCTTTATTAATCCTAGCTACTCTACTATGGAAGCTAGTAAGTATACAACCTAATTAGTCATGTAGAATCGGGGACTACTCTTTATTGTTACTAATTATTCATCCAAGTTGTCACTGAGGATGGTTTCCTAGTCAAATATGACTTTCCTCCCTTTTATCCTCTCAATCAAGAGGATCATCCAATGCTTTAGTTGGATTAATTGGCGAAGGCCATATAACCTGCTCAACATGTGACTGCGGCTTGAATATCATATTTTAGGTATCCCCTTCTCATATCAATATTTTCCAATTTATTATTAGGGAGAGGTTGCATTAAATATTCCCTATTTACTACTTCATAAGAAAGTTGACTGTTCTTCCCAAACCATTCTAGTCCTTTATGGATAGAGAAGTCATAAAATGTATCAATCCCCTTTGGAAAGTGGAAGACATCTTCAATATTGTCGAGTCTGATATCTAGAACAATATCTCCCATCTTACTTTTCACCACCCTTTCATCAGGAACATAGTGGTGGGCGAGAGTCATGATAAAATCAAAAAATATGATCAATAGAGGATGCATTGCATTGTTGACTAGACTTGAAAACACCAAAGTGGTGTAGTTAGCCGATCTCCCATTAGGTTGAGCACATATGATAAGGAAGTCATTCCAATCCACATTTCTGATTTCCATGTCTGTGATCTCATTGTGGATATTCCCCACATTGGATGGGGTGTGATACCCTTTGAATAGGTATTTAATTGGTGATCCAGTCACCTTTTCTGGCATCCTATAAGAAAACATGCAACTATCAGTTTTCTTTATTGAAGCAACTACTTAAAAGCAAGCAAAAATAGAAGAAAAAACCAAAGATTCGAGCCCAATAGTTTAAAAAAACATATAAAATCAGATTTTCTACTATTATCATCCTTTTAGACATTCAGACACCGTAGACAGGATTGGCCTCTGAAAGGTCGAAAGTGCAAAAGTAAGGAACTTAGTGAATGGTCGGTTATGGATTTGCGGAGGCTGATTGTGCGAAGAGCCTCGATGTTTTGGAGTGCAAGGGATGCAATGAAATTTTAGAGGCTAAAAGTGTGGGATAGAAAAAATATTTGGGCTACTTTTGGTTCGGTGTTTCGGTGTGCGAGGTTTTGGGAGTATCTTCGGTGCTCAAAAATTTGATAAATTCACCAGTTAGGCTTAATGCCTTTGTCGGTTTGCTGAGTTACTGTTGATCTTTTTGGCCTTTTAGAAGCCAAAAAATTGGGACTGGTAATCACTGAGAGACCTAAAGAAAACTAAGACAAAACCCTAGACCTGACACTTGAAAGGGGATCTTGCCGAGAAACCTAAAAGAGGAATGACCAACTACAAGAAGACAAGAATGCTACACCTAGAGCAAGACATAAAAAAAAACCTAAGAAGCTAAAACACAAGAAAACTAAAAGAAAGGAAGAGAGGAAAAGACCATGCTTGCAACACATGGTGGTAGAGGAAGACAAACACAACCAGCTCAAAGACAATGAGGGTGCGCACAATAAACAACAAAGGAACAATAGTTTGGAAGTCACGCGCCAAACAAAAACAAGACAAAATAGAGCTTGAAGGATGAAACATAGAATGAGAAAAGAAACTAACCCTCTGCCTCTTTATAGGAAGTCAAAACTGATGACATCATCAATGGGTTTCAAAATTTTGGAGGCCAAAAGTTTGAAAACCCAATGAGTCATGTTTCGTCAGTGATTCAGAGTCCGAAAGGCTGAACGACCAAAAAAAACTTGCTTAGCAAAGGGATTTTCTCTAAGAAAGAGCCATGAAATAAAGAAGGAACAAAAAAGAGGGCAAAAAAGACAAGAAGAAAGGGGGGACCCATGACCAAGTGGCCAAAATGGGGTATGTGTTGTGGACCTAAAAAAAAATTGTAACATAAAACATTGTATTTAGATGATAATAAGGGGTTATAGAGTGGTTCCCTAATATGACATCCAACCAATCCTTGGTTACATTGGAAGGAAGATGACCCATAAGGATCAAGTAGACTAAGTGCTAAGTGAGTGCAATGACCCTTCACTATAATTGAGATTTGATTATGGATATGTGATTTAGTAATGCAAGATTGAAGGCTAGAAATGAAGAAAAGGTGAGTTTCAGGATACACAAACTTATAGAAAGTAGACAAATCAATTTTGTACCCTGAAATGGGAACATAGATTGCAATTGACCTGTAAAATCATTTTGAAGAGGATCTATAGGGACTATGATTACTTGGTGAACCTGTTCCTTTTACTTCTGACCATTTTTAGTTGTAGACTATTTGCGAGGTGCTGAACTTCCTAGATCTAATATGGTGTGAATGCCACCTGTTCCTACACATAGAAAATAAGGAAATTGTTGTGTAGAAAGAAATTTTCCTCAATCAAACCTCAATTGAGGAATCAACTTTGAAATATAAATGAAATATGCAATCCGAAAGGAAAGCATGTTGATATAAATCATATATTAGATTTGAAATGTAATTGTTTATAGCTTCACAAATGGACTCAATGTCATAATTTCTATTAAGATGCTTATATGATGCTTTAATTTATTTGTTGTATCTTAAAACATTGAGAAGAATCAAGGATTCCCTACACAAATGCATAGATCTTCAAATACTCCCCAAGTCTCTAATGGTGTTTGCTTGATTGACTCTTGTCTTGAGAAGAAGAACTATATTCACATTGATATTTATGTATTTGAAAGAAGGATATTCTTGCTTGATTGAGGTCTCCTCTACTTGGCCTTAATGAGGAAGAGAAGCTTGATACAATGGAGAATATTTCCTTTAAATGATTGCCTTGTATGTTTTTAAATCTACTTGAGAATGATTGGAAGCTAACTTGGATCTTGATAATAGTTATTGAAATCTTGAATTTGGTTCTCAATTCTTCTTGTATTATGTTCAAATGGGAAGAGGTAGGTTGTTTATATATGCCTCAAAACCTTTTGGAGCTCAAAATTTGAAGGTAGCTGATGGGATTTTAGATTTCCCAATCAACTGTAGACATGGGCCCCCAATTTGAATTTCGGGGAAAACCCCAGATCGGCCTATTCCTCCCAAAATGTCACAAAATTTTGTCTAGTGGTTGAGAAGTCAGAGAAGATGCCTAAATGAAAATTAGAATCGGGGATGGATCAAGCATAACAAACATGGAAATTGAAGAACACTAAAATGGGGTCCAATTGATTATCTAATTATAGGTGCTTACAATTTAGGATGGTATATTTAGCCCCCATTTTAGTAGAGGTATGACATTATCTCATCCTCACGGTAAAGTAGATCAAAGCATTGGAAAACATTTATGAAGGTCAAGGAGACAAGGACAAAGAGACACTAAGACCCCTAGTTACTTAGGTCCTTATCAAATCCAAAATCAAGATAAAAAGAAGCAACACTCAAAAAAGATGAAGAAAAGATACATGTCTAACTAGCATAGTAAGGTTTGACTTCCTACGGGTCATTGTTAACCAATTTTTGAACTTTTTTGTTCATGGTTCATGTATGCATGTAAATGTTTCTCAAGTGGTGTTCACCTTCAGCCTAGTCTTCATTCTAATCAAATGTAATAAATAAAGTCATTCATTACCACTCCAACCCTCAAATCCATTCTTTATCCTTAGTAGGCCTAGAAAGCCTAGTAGCCTTATTCTCACTATTTGTTTGGAATTTTCATGCAAACTTCTCAAAACACTAAACATAATCTTTATAGTTTTAGATACCCATTTAGGGTTTACAAAACATATCTCAGAATTAGGTAGGGGTACTTTGGAACATAACCTCCAAAAATTGATGTTCCACTTTCCTTCCTAAATCTAATAGGTCACTTTTACAAAGGAAACCTATCACGGACTAAACACCCAACCTTTCCACTTTGCATAGAATTTTAATATGATCCCAATTAGAGGAAGATGCAACCAATTTGATTCTACATGATCCCTATACCCAAAAGCACCAAACTGCTCCTTAAAACCCCTAATAACTAGGGCTTCCTCAATGTTGAACCTCCAAGCACTTTCTCAAACAACCAATGATGGATTCAACTTCCCCTTGAAATGTGGGAATACATTCCAACATAAAATATATCCCTCCAAGGGATAAAATCTCGGCTGCTACACCCTTGCACCAAATTTAGTGTTCTTGCAACACAACAACATGATGATCACTAACCTCCTTTCACTTATTTGCAAATTATTTTGTTTGATTCATATTATAAAAGTTAAAAGCATGACCATCCCATGAGAAACAATGAGAAACATTCATGGAATGGCCATTAAGCCATAAAAACACTCAAAATTGTTACAAAATATGCATATCTCTAAGACTATCAGCAAGTACAGTGAATAACCAGAACAAAATGAAACTTTAGAAGATGTGTAAGGCTTCCAAAATTGTTTTTTTAGTCCCTCAAACCATTAGAATGTATAGACAATGAAATAAAATCAAACTACCATGAAAATTTTACAAAACTCAGAGATTTTATTGCAATTCTAAGTGCAGTATGTACATTCTCATTATCCTCTATACTGTCCTTCATCCATATGCTTCATTAGGATATATATTATATTTTGAAAACTTCCCCAAACCGATTCCAATTGGTTGGAATGCATTAGTATTCAAAACAACTCTTAACTTATGTTTTCCCTCCTAGGCACAACTAGCCGTCAGAATTCAAATATTTGAATTTCTAACCTTTGTTTTATTGGTTTATTTTCTATTTAACTTATCAAACTTATATCTCATTTCACCCTAGGATCCACTAATTGGAGACACTAATCCCATAGTCCACGATCAAAGTACCAACTCAACATGTGGGAGGCCAACCTCATTAGAATACAAGGGATAAGAAATGCGGACCATCAAGGTTGAATACATATCTTGGTGCAGGAGCACCATGGATACAAGGGTTTCTTCATGATCCTGTGTAAGAAGGATTTGAAGACCTATGAAGACTAAAAGGACCTAAAAGGTCTCAAAATAATTGTAATTTGGGCCATTAGTGCCTATGAAATGTAATGGAGCCTCTACGTAATGTAAATTTGCCATGATAAGGAAAATAGGCATATAAGGGTCATTATGTAATAGGAAAGGGGGTTAGTATTATTTAGTAGGTTTGGGGTTAAAAGCATGTAAATGACTTGAATGGTCATGTGAAACAATCTAATAAGGCAGTAAGGTATAGTGGTACCTAAATACGACATAAAGCCTTAAGGGCTAATCAAGCAAGTCAATAGGTGACAGGGTTTTAAGAGTGATAGAAGTATTCAAAAAATGTAAGCGGGAATCATTAGTGTGTAGTTTTTAAAGTTGACAACTTGTCAACATTCTATTCAATTTGTATTAAGACTTCCAAGTCGACAAAAGTCTGTCAACACATGGATAGTCGGTTAGGAGATAGTTGCAGTCAGTTTTAACTGCTTGAAGTCAGTTCCAAGGAGGTTATAAGCAGTTGAAAGGTCTATTAATGATGAACATGGGTCTATTTATATGTAATAGGCTAATACAAAGAGTGGTGTGGCCGGGTAGTGCAGTTTTTGTAAAGTTTTAATCAAGGTTGCACAGGGACGGGGGTACTTGGGTACTTAGGGTACGGGTATAGGTACAGGTAGGGTATGACTATTTTTCTAAATAAGGGATGGGGGTACTTGGATATGTAAATTTTTTTTAATATAATTTAGTATTTATAGAAAATATGAAAATATAAGTCATGACAATAGTTTTTCAAAACAAGAACAATGATAAAGTTTGCAGATGTAAAGTATTGTTTTCAGTTTCAGATTTGCAATATGTTTGTAATAATAATATATATACTAAATGTTTAGATGCATAATAGATCTAAGGAAGACTTCAAACATGAACAAGAAAATCATAAATCATATAAAAATGACATATTGCAAATTATAAACTTCTGACTTGAACAATGATAAAGTTTATTGTTAATTTGTATTGTATCCAAGTTTCAAACTGATTACTTATTGAATTAAGCTTGATAAACAACAAGTTGATATGCAAACAAAAATAAAAAATCTTAATCAAGGTCCTTATCTATGATGCTCTCCACTAAGTACCTAGTACTTGGGTACGTGTACCCAGTACTTGGGTACATGGGTAGGCGTCCTAGAGGTGTGAGTACATGTACCCATGCAACATATGTTTTAATCAATAAAATAATGTATATGCTATGATTCACTATCTTTTTTGGGTACCAGTCATATTTTTTAGTGATTTTAGTGATGGTATTGATGTCTCTTTGATAAAGTATTGATTTGGGATGTTAGAGTAGTGATTTAACTCCATTTTTCTGTTGGAATCACTTCATTTGATTGAGTAAGGAAAATGATATCTGCATTTTATTGAAACTTGTCCTAACCCTCCAATAGGGTAACCTAAGAGACAAAAGATGTGATTTCTCTTAGTTTACATGTGGATCAACCCTCTCATCTTGGGCAGTGATGAGGAGGGGGTGCACATTTACTACCTTGGAGGTTGCAGAGCCACGCCTTTTGAAGATAATGACGAGTCTTCAACCTTTTGATAGAGATTGATATCTTGTTTTTTTGAATATTACTTAAAATTGAGCCTTGTGTTTGGGCTTATTGTATTTCAAACTTCTTAAATTGATCAATAAAGTGATTTTATTTTGTAGCTGGGATTTTCTCCCTCAAGTTGGAGGGTTTTCCCGGGATAAATCGTTGTCTTAGTGTTCTTATTTTTTTCCTGTTGTTTATTCTGCATATCTGGGATGAAACATTAACATAATTAATTAGAATAATAAGATGTTCAATGTTTGACCCTATACAAAGGAATGCAATCAATTCATTATCGTGGTTCTCGCATAACACAAATCACATTGTAGATATACTATTATCTATACTTAGCAAACATTGACTTTGATAAATACTTCATAACACATTGTTGTCAAGTCAAAATGTCTTCTAAAATGATCTTTTGTGTTAAAAAATTTTATAGTTACTTGTTAAAGTTATCTTTTGTGCTAAAAAAATTCATAGTTTCCTTAGAGGTTAATGCAGGTTAAAAGAAGAGTGCTTTTTATTTTATTTTATTTTATTTATTATAATAGCAAGTGTGTGGGCAGTTAAAGGATCAAATGCAGCCATAGAAATACAAAAAGAAATACAAGTTAATCCCTACACAACCAAGACTAATAAATATAATTATAAAAGTCATGAAAAAGGACAAACAACTAGGCAAAAACATGGGATTCAAAGGAGGTAAAACACAACTTAGAGAGAGGTGAATGCATGCCAAGAAAAATCCAAATTCATTGGCAAGAGAATGCATATTTAACTTTATGAACAACTATAATTCAAGAGAAATATGTATATTTTCATTCTATAAACAACAACTATAAATCAAGGAAATTATGTAGATTTTCACACTCTAAACTGCAATTATAAACCAAACTATTTTACTTTCTTGGAAAAACAAACATCCTATGACATGCATTATCCTTGAATATTCCTCTTAATAAAACTTGCACAATCAATTTTTAGCAAGCATTCTTTGATTTAATTAATTAATTTGTGTTATTAAATTTGATTTTTATTGTTTTGGAAACTTAGAAATCAACATAGGTTTATGACAAATATATAGAATCAATTATATATAGAGATAAAATCCAACATTGAGAGATGTGTTCAGTGATGTCTTCCAACCTCAATCATTTGTACAGGTTGATATCTTATGTTGAAATACATACTGCAGTAACATTTTGTAGTACAAAGGTTGGTTTAACTTGACTTTGATGGTGCTGCTAAGAATAACCTAGGATTTCAAGAGTAGGGCTATCCTCGAGGATCATAAGAGTGAGTTGGTGGTTTTTGGTACCCTACTAGAACCAAATCCAACAATATTGTCAAACCAAAGGGTCTAGTGCTAGGTCTCAAATTCAGCATTGACTTTAGTATTAGAAATCTGATTGTTGAAGGAAATTCCCGATTAGTTAAAAATGAATCCAAAAAGGTAATATCTTCAATTGGAGATTCAAGAACCTAATTTTAAAGGCAAAGAGCCTTCTTTGTCATTTTAAGAAATGTTGTGTTCTCCAAACAAGGAGAGAAGAATAAAATTGTTGACTGGTTGGCTAATCTGAGTTTCAAGGAAGGTTTTCATCAATTCACTGAAGAAAAAAATAGTATCCTGATCTTCAACTCAAAAAATTTCCAACTTTCTAAAATTGTCAACTAAGACATGAATAGAATGCTTGTGTGGGTTAATAAAAGAGTTGTTTCTACTTTGAATTTTGGCCAATTGAGTTCCTTGGTCTTATGTTTTTTTCCCTTTTAACTACACATGGTTCAAAATGGCTCATCTGCCCCCTGCCCCCTCAATTGTAAGAACTTAGCTTCTAGGGTAGTGTTGCATTTCCCCTTCTTTCTAGTGCCGGGATTAAGGTATTTTATTTTGCTGGAAATGATTCTTCTCAAGGAGTGGCAGGTATAAGTCTTCCAGGCCTTACAAGAGGTTGTTACAAAAAAACACTAATCTGAACTTGATGGTTTACATTGAATTATTTGTATGTTTTTCATTGAATCTTTTATATGTTTGTATGGTTTACATTGAATGGTTTATATGTTTGTCATTGAATTGTTGTATCCTCCAATCACTTGAAGCATCAGATGCCCCAATGACATGAAGACAAAGAGATATACAAATGAACATCCTTCAAGTATGACTTCGAGCATTGGATGCCCAAAGATAGGAAGATAGAGATGCAAATGAACATTGTCTCTCTCTTCCTATTTTTTGGGTATCCAAAGCTTCAAGTCATACTTGACATCATTAGATCAGTTGACAACTTCAATATTTTGTCTTCAACAACATTGCTAGAAGAAGACACCTGTGAGCGGTTTGGCTATATTTGAAGGCCAGGTAATTTGACTAAATTAAGTTTATATTCTTGTAATTTGTTTGGTGATATTGGGTTGTAACCATGAGTATGGACATGACTAATGACTATGTATGAGAAGGCAATGTATAAGGACATTGGAGGAGTGAACAAAGGCATGTTTTTAAGGGTATAACAGTAATGAGAATTTGTTGCAGGAAGTAGGCCTAATGGGTGAATTTGATTATGATTGATCTTCATATAATATGTAAGCTATTATTGGATAAATGAATTTCGTATGCAGGAACCAGAACCCCCTTTGGTGAGGATCCTATGCAGTGTACATAAAGGCAAGGCGATGATTCTTCTCAAGGATCAATAGGTATAAGTCTTTCAGGCCTTACCAAGTAGCTAGGACTAAAGATTTCAAGGCTCAAGAGACCAAAATAATTGGTCTTAGTCTTTTTGTCCATGTAACTGCCAAATTTTTTTACCTTTCATTAGCTCATCATTAGTGGGGGACTAAAGGAATTTAATAGATAATATTTTCATGATAACGTATCTTATTTTAGTTGAGGTTGCATGAATCTCTATCTATATTTCATACACGTTGTGGACTTTGAGGATATCCATAAAGAAGCATCTCCTCTAGTGGCCTACATTACAAGTTCTAACAGAGCCATATATTTTCTAATGCAGTCTTAAGTGTCAACTAGAAAAAATTCAAAATGCTGACCTGATTGAGGTGGGGGATGTGAAGAATTTGACAGTAGAAAGGCTTGAAGATTGATGACATGAGTTAGAGGTTTTGATCTTGTAATAGGTATTAATGCCTCTAAAATAATCTATCAGGCAACAACCAGGTGCATTAGGCATGAACCAGGGGTGTGCAATACATTCAAGCCAAACTAGATGCAATCATTTATCATTATCAAAGGTTGATAAATGATTGCATCTAGTTAGACTAGAATGCATTGCACACCCCTGGTTCACGCCTATTGCACCTGTTGTTTCCTGATAGATTAGTTTAGGGGATTTTATTACCTATTACGAGATCAAAACCTCAAACTTAGGTCATCAATCTTCAAGCATTTCTACAATCAGATTCTTCACATCCCCCACCTCAATTAGTTCACCCTTTTGAGTGTTGTTTTTCTAGTTGACACTTAAGACCGTCTTAGAAAATATACAACTCTGTTAGAACTTGTAATGCAGGCCATAGGAGGAGATGCTTCTTTATGGATGTCCTCGAAGTACATAAGTGCGTGAAATAGATAAATTTGTGCAACCTCAACTAAAATAATATAAATTACCATGAAAATGTGATCTATTAAATTCTTTAAGACCCTCGCATTTCATGAGCTAATCAAAGGTAAAACGTTTTGGCAATCACATCGACCAAAGGCAAGGACCAATTGTTTTGGTCTCTTGAGCCTTGATATCTTTAGTCCAACATGGTGTCAGAATTCTGACACCACTTCCATTGGACTTCCAAGATTTACTGACAGGGATGTAAGAAGTCCGAAAAAGACCTCTGTATGCTCCAGATATCGCAAAAAAGGCGAGGAGGGCCCAAAAAAGCTCCAAAATCTTGGTTTTAAGCCCTAGAGGCTTAAAAAAATGGGCCCCCGGGCGCATGGCGCACGCCGGGGGCTGGGCCGAAGCCCCTGGTCCGCCATATGACCAGCGCCTAAACAAAAGGCCCGCGGGGGCTACACAGACCCCCCAGGCGGCGCGGGGGCGGTGGAACCAGGCTGAGCGGCGCAGAGGGGGCGGCTCGGTGGAGCGTCGGTGGTGGCGTCCGACAGCGGTGCGGTGGTGCAGAGGAGGCGGGGACCGCGAGCGGCAGGGGCTGCAGAGCGGCGGTGTGGTGGCCCAAGAGGGTTTCGCGCTGGAGGCGGGTGGCGCGGTGGTGGCGCGCCCGCTTGCGCCAAAAAATAACTAAAAAACATAGTTTTTTTAATTTTTTTTTAATTTTGCATTAAAAACGTGCCCGTACGGCCCCAGAAGGCCAAATTTTTTCTCCCCGAGGCTCCGGTGTCCAAATCGGACGAGCCTTATATGGATTCTGGGGTTTTTGGGCCTTCTGGACGCAACTGTGAGGTCAGTTTTGATCCAAAGTGCTCCAAAAAATAAAGACCCCAGAACCAATAAAAAATACCAGAAAAGACTGGCGATCTTCAAACCCCCGAACTGCGATGAGCTTGCTTCAAAAAAACTAGAACAGCGAGCAGCAGGAGAGCTCTAATACCATGTTAGATTAGGCTGAAAGCTAATCTCCCAAGAACAGCTGCATGCAAGACTGTCACAAACTAGAAGCAAGAAACAGACAGAAGAAGAGAGCTATGGCGGCCAAAAAGCCAGAGACATGAAATCCATGTTGCAAGAATAAAACTTCTATTAAGAACAAACTAAAAAGATTACAATCTCCTTATGAAATACAAAGCGGTGAATCCTTATAAAAGGATACCGAAACCCTAAAGGGAAAACCCTAAAGAAATATAAGCTGCCTAAGTGAAAACTAAGCATAGAGTATAATAGACTAATAATTAAATGATTTAATTATTAGCTATTATATAACTACTCTAACAACGACATCCTCGTGGAGCATGGCGACGAGAGACAGGGTTTCCCAATGGTATTTTTTGACGGGGATGCTCTATTCGCGATGACATCCCCATCAAAAATGGCGACAGGGACTGGGTTTGGTAGACGACATGTTCCAATGGTGATGTTGTACTCGCGATGGCATCCCCATCAAAAATGGTGATGGGGGCTAGGTTTACTTGATGACATCTTACAATGGTGATTCTGTACTCATGACTACATCCCTGTTGAACATTGAGACGGGAGACAACTTTGGCCGACGGTATTTTCCCACGGGGATTCTCTACGCGCGACGACATCCCCAATGAAAATGGTGATGGGGACGAGATTTGACCGACGACATATTTCGACGGTGATGTTGTAGTCGTGACAAAATCCTCGTAAAAAAATGGTGACATGGGTTGGGTTTACTCGATGACATCTTCTGATAGCTTTGTTGTATTCATGATGACATTCTCATCAAAAATGATGATGGCTGGGTATGCACGACGATAGTTTACGACAGTTTGTTGTACTCGCAACGACATTCCCGTCGAACATTGCGATGTGGGCAGGGTATATCCGACGACATTTTCCGACGGGGATGTCGTACTCATGATGACATCCCCATCGAAAACTGCAACTTGGATACTGTACTTGAGACGACATCCCCATCAGAAATGAGTACTCATTTGACAACGAATGGATGACCTTTTTCGACGCTTATTCTGTTGCAATGACAACGATGTCCTTCGGTGTCACAATAAATGACACAAAAACACCAACGACAGTTTGTTGTCGTATTTCCAACAGGTAGCCATTGAAATTTGGCACCAAATATATTAGTACTTCTATTTGCTCTTGCATATTTAAGCAGAGCGTATTGGATCTTTATAATCACCTCATTTCAATATAATTTGTGTGTTGATTATCTCTCTATTCTAGAGAATGTTTGTAGACTGGTTCCTAGGTATAGGATGAACTATCCTAAATATTCATTTTGTGTGACATGATTTGTGTGTGAAATGTCAATAATGAATTTGTGTGCAACTTGTGAGCAACTCTAGTAAAGTAGATATTCATAGAAAAACAATAAAACTTGCAGTAAAAAATGCCTCAAAATGACAAGGATACGAGCCTCCAAAGTTGAATTGCAAATATGAAACTCAAATAGTGAGGGGGGCAAAATTTTCCAAACCTTGATATCATTAGCAAACCACGAGGTTAAATTAGATGGTTGAATGGCCATCATAGGTGACCAACTAGCATAAATTTGATGATCAAATGACCATTACAGTAGAAATCTTTTGTGCCACGTAGTAATAACTGATTGGTCCCTATAATGTTGATTGGGTTGTCCATATAAGTGACATGGCAGGTGACTAGGTTGATGATGTTGTAGATCCACTAACTTGTTAGGTGACATGGCAACTAACAGTGCTACTGATGTGTCATTGAGTTGGTGGCTGACAAGGCAATGACTGTAGGATGTGGCGATTCTGCATGCTGATGTGGGCTCTCAGTTAATCTCACTATGGTGTTGAGTTGGCTTTTTAATTGGTTTCTTAGGTGGCACCAAGTTGGCTGGATCCGCATTGACAATGTGGTACCCGCGTGGATGTGCGCTGGTCTCAGCGTTTGACATGGTGCGTTGGCTTCCACATTGGGCCGTGACTTACCATGTGTCCTACAGAGGGCACTGTCTTGGAGGCCAATGACAAAGATCACCGATAGAGGTGGTGCCACGTGGCAGATGGGCAATGGAAAGAGCTGCTAGCGAGATCACCAGTGCTGGGAGATGGGGCCACCTGATGGTGGTCAGGCTGGCTGGAGGGTGGCCAACAATGATGGCAGAGTCAGTAAGAGAATAGTCAGCAACAGTTGCAGATCGCACTAGTATGCAGGGTATGGACCCTACAAAGATTTAAACCCTGCAACAAATAAAGGATAGGTGGGTCTGCAGAGCAAAAAGAACTTTTCCACAATTTGTTTTAAATTTTTTTCTGATACAAACAAAATTTAAAATAGAAATACTATGATATATGATTTTGAAATTCACAATTTTTTTTAAAAATTAAATTGTATCTGACTGTAGGAGGCTCTATGACCTGCGTGCTAAAGATTTTGTCCAAAAAATAAAAATTTTCTAATATAGGCAAATTTATACTCAAAATTTGTCAGATCAGCCTCCCAAACATGATGGTGAGCTCAGATTTGGCATAGGATTCTCTAAGAAATTTGTTGCTCTCCACATTTGACAATACACCAATATTAAAATGCACCAAGATCTCTTCAAAAGGAGTACTCAAAGACACTCCATTGACTTGATACCATGTAAGGATTTTCCTATAACAACTCAAGGTCTAGAGGCCAATGAATAGCACAAAAGAAAGAGAGAACAAAAAGGACAAGAAAAAACTATATTCTCATCAAGATGCAAAATTTTGAACTAAACTAAGTATATTTTACATGTGCATTCTAATATAGGCAAGGTCACACCACCAAAGGCAAAATTTCTCCTACAACCACATTCATTAGATATACAATTCCCTAAGTGTCTCCTATGCAAATTATAATGAAATGCATTATCATAAGTTAAGTAAAGTTTAATTATATGAAACATAAATTACACCAACAAAATGACTAAAATTAAATCAACTTACTTCTTGATTGTATTATAAACCTCCTCTTTACTGCTACAACAAATCTCCCCACCCTTAGGAAAGATCCTAAGCTTTTAACCAAAGCATCCATACTATTAGGAGATGTTATTTTCATGCATAGGGTGTCCCATAAATCAAGCTATAACTTGCAAACCTCAAAGTGGATACATATATGCTATCAATTTATTGGGTGTCACTTTTGTTAGTGCATCTATACTAGAGCAAGGGCATGATCTATATTGAGTGCCCTAAATAAAACATTTAGTTGAACTCATTCACAACCCAATAGTAAATGAAGTTTCCTTGAATTGGAGGCCCCTCGCCTCTTTTTTATGTTGATTATATTTTAAAATGTTATTGATTCCCTTACAAGATGGAGATCCCCTATTTAGGTAATGAAGGTCATTGTTACAAACTCAATTTGACTTTTCCCATTCACTTCTCATGGCTAAAACAAAAAACTCGCATTATTAGATAAGTGCCTTATAAACCCATAATCAATTAGAAATTGGCATTATTGTACCACATAAATATTCAATATTTTGAAGAAATATATTGCTAATGATTTAGTTTACATTCCCCATGAACACTTGTTTATCCTCCCTTTTTTAAATTTTTAACATGTAAATTTCCTTCCCACGATATTTTTTTTTATCAAATTAAAATTACAATCTATTCATATATTTCAATTTTAATACATTTTCCCAGTTTGAACCAATCTAGTAAGTGCAACACTATAAAGTAGATTAGATATTGTAAGCGCCTTTTGATCCATAAGAGTTGAGCTTGTGCCATTTTATGCCCTAGTAGACTACAAAAAGATTTTTCTTGCACATTCTAATAAAATGTCACAATAACATTCGCTATGGTTAAGTTCTCAATTTCCTTGGTTTCCTTGATAGATTTAGATTTATGTGGTGATATACAGATGAAAATAAATCTATTTGATGTTTTATATTTCAACTTGTATAAAGCCTCATTATAAATTATTATCGTATACGCGCATAAAGGATTAAAAAATGCCTCCAGCCGCTGCCGCTGCTGCTGTCGCTTCCCGCCCTAAGGGAAATTTGAAATCCGTGCATGGGTTTTCTGATATGCCGCCCTCCGCTGATGTCTCCTCCCCGACGGGAGTGAAGGTCCCTGTTGGCGCTGCTGGTGCGCTGAAGCCAGGTTCGGCTAGTTCTGGTTCCAACGGTAGGGGAGGGCATGGGTCTGGGTTTGCTTCTTTTGTAGATGTGGCTGCTCTGGAAGTTGACATTAATGGTGCTTTGGCTTCTACTCTTCCTTCGTCTAGGAAAAGGGGACTTCGTTCTGGAGTTTCTCCTATTTATGTGAGTGCTCCTTTAGTGGCGAGTCTGGATGACGATATTGTGGATGAGATCTTTAAGCTTGCTGGGTCTTTTTCCACTAATGCTACTATTTTTAGATTTAGGGGTTTTTGGCCTTCACTGGCAGATCTGCATGCATGGATTTCCAAATACTGGGAGCCTATTTTATCTGCTACTCTTGAGATATTCCCTGTGGCTAGGGGTTTTTTTTATAGTGAAGTTTGATAGAGCTGAAGATAGGAATACTATTATGTGTGATAACTGTTTTACTTGGGAGGAGCGTTTTCCTCTGATGGAAAAACCTTGGCATCAGGATTTTGATCCTCTTACAGAATCTTTTAACAAAATTCCCTTATGGGTGAGGTTTCTGAATCTTCCCTTGCATCTATGGATGGATTCTGTCTTGGAATCTGTGGGAGAGGCTATTGGAGATTTTCAGATGGTTGATGTGGTCTCCTCAAACATTTTTCACCTGACGTTTGCTCGTATCCTAGTGGAGGTTAATTTTTCTAAGGGTCTTCTTGAGAAGATAACTTTGGTGTCTCCTTAGGGATCTTGGATCTAGATGCTGGATTATGAGGGAATTTCATTCAGATGTAGAAAGTGCCATCAGACTGGCCATATTGCTGCCCGACGTTTTTCTGACAGGGTAAAACTGAAGAAATCTCCTTTTTGGTGGGTGGGCGCTGTTAACCACCATTACACTGTTAAAAAAGTTTCTAGGGATGGGGGTACTTTCCCTTCTCAGGTTAATCATGTTAATGGTGACTCTAGAGTTGCTATCTCAGATGCTGGCTTGGATTTGACAGTTGATGTTGTCCTTTTGGGTGCGACTGATGTTGTCCCTAACTGGAATGATGTTGTCTCTGTTTTAGTTGTCCCACCTGGTGCTGCTAGTGATGTTTGTTCTAATTTTCTGGTTTCTCCAGGGGGGTTTTGGGGACTGTTGCTTTCCCTGTCCCAACTGGGGTTTTGGGGGGGGCTTGCCCTAGTTCTCAGGTTGTGGGCTCTTCTGCTATTTCTTTGTCAAGGAAGAATGTTGCTTTGAAGGTGGAGGAAGGTTGGAAAATAGTTAAAGGAAAGAAATTTAAGTCTCCCTTGCCTTCTTTTGATATAAGTTTACGGTCTCAAAAGGGTGGGGTCAAATGATTATCTTATTTGCCTTGTTTTCCTTTTGTCTGGAGATCGATGGTCTGGTCTCGGTTTCTCTCTAGTGGGAAAGTTTGTCTGTTCCTTTTATTGTGTCTAGTGTTGTTTCACAGTTGTTTTGTTGTTCTCTTCTTGTTCTATCTTTCGGTAGTTCTTTGTAAAAGGTTTCGGGTCCTTTCAAAACCTATTTTTACTTAATTAGAACTTGTATCAAGCCTCATTACATTAAGTAGTAAAAAGTAAACTACATCATTGGCTTCATGTGAATTAGAATATAGAGTAGCAAATGAAGTAGCGTGGGTTTGAAATATTTTACTAATTCTTGGTCTTGCATGCTATTTTGGAGCCACATTGGATTGGGACATTCCAATCTCCATAAAAGTTATGAATCATCTAATTTTCCATGACAAAATAAAGAATATTGAGATCGATGTTATCAAATTTGAGATCTTGTTCAAACAAACATTTCTTTTGATTATGTTAAGTGGGGAAGGGCCTTAATCCGTTAAACATCCAAATAAAAAAATATGCATAAAAAATAGAAATAGTGCTTGGATGTCAAGCCCACAAATCATTGAAGAGTTTATAAAGAAATTACAGAATGAAAATTTTAAACATCAACAGTTTTCAAGTAATCCAAATAACAATTAAAAATAGATAGAACTAAGAGAAACATCAATAGAACTTTATGAGATTTAGCCACATCTATCTACCATGTCCTTCTTCTCCTCCTCTTATATGAGAAGGTTGTTTGTAGCCTTGCCTCTAGTCCTTCCCTCCATTGTGATGCAAGAGAATCTCGATAAATTGATGATCAACATCAAAACAAAAATATTTTCCATTTCATGTTCAATTTTGATTTGTTGTAAGGTTTGGCATCTCTTCATTTTTTTATAAAATCCGATTCAATAAATTTTATCAGAAAAATCCTTGCATACATTGGGGTCTGCTACTAAATATGGTTAAATTTGTCAAATGTTGTAATTGTGACCTTCATAATAGATATGTATGTGAGATATATAAGCATAAACCTGACACGTGGACTTGGCATGTGGACTATTTAGAAATGATTGCAGACCTAGCACATAGAAATACCTAAAGAAATGTGTCTCATGGATTTGTTTAAAAGGTTTAATAAACTTGCAAGAAGTTGGTAGTTGTAATGGTAAACTCCTTGTGTAGTCTGCAAACCATGTTCCTCTTGCTTGGGTTAACAAAATCATCAGCTTGTTCAATATATACTTCCTCTTCTAATATCCCATTTAGAAATGCTGAATTCACATCCATTTGATAAACTTTAAATCCTTTGTAGGCTACATATGGAAGTAGAGTTCTTACACCTTCCAATCTTGCAACTGGGGTGAATGTCTCTCCATAGTCAATTCCTTCCTCTTGTGCATAACCGTTGCATACCAGTCTTGCTTTATTCCTTGTTACCTCTCCATGTTCATTTAGCTTGTTTCTGAATACCCACTTAGTACCAATTACATTTTTATCGTTAGCCCTCGGTACAAGTGTCCATGTCTTGTTCTTTTCTATCTAGTCTATCTCTTCATTCATGGCTTGAATCCAATCTTCATTGTCTAAAGCATCTTTTACTGTCTTAGGCTCAAAATCACATAGCAAACATGTGCCTTCTCTCAATTTGCTTCTTGTCATAACTGCAAAATCCTTTGCTCCTATGATTTGATCAGGTTTATGGTACCTTCTTACATATTTTGTCAAAGTAGGCTCTTTTTCAGCTTCAGTTTGATCATTCATGTTCATTTCAAGTTGAAACTGTGACTTGACATCTCCATCAGATAGCTCGACAATCACCTCCTGTTGCCCAACAATTTCATTCTATGTCTCGGCAGGTGTGGACTGTTGCTCGCAAATTCATTTTCAATTTTGTTAGAATCCTCCTCTTCAGGATAAGTGAATGATTTGTAACTTCCAGGTTCAATCATGCTTTTAGCTTCATTTCTCTCTGCATATTCATCAATTCTAACATCTGCACTTTCCACAATTTTGTTAGTGTTAGAATTCAAGCACTTGTATGCTTTACTCTTAGTAGAATATACAATAAATATGACTTCTTCTCCTTTAGCATCAAGTTTACCATTTCTATTATCCTTCAGTATAAAACATCTACTCCCAAAGACTTTAAAATAACTTATAGTAGGTGCATATCCATACCATAGTTCATAGGTTGTAGCATTTGTACCTTTCTTGACTTGTACTTTGTTCAAGGTATAAACTATTGTGCTTACATCTTCTCTCCAATATTTCTATACAATGTTTTTCTCTATCATTAATGTTCTGGCACAATCCATGATAGATAAATTTCTTCTTTCAGCTATACCATTCTGTGGTGGTGTCCTAGGTGCGGACATCTATCTTTTTATCCCCCAGTCATTGCAGAACATGTTAAACTCATTAGAAATGAACTCACCTCCTCTGTCAGATCTCAGACATTTTAGACTCTTAACTATTTCCTTTTCAACTTTTTCCCAAATACCACTTAAATAACTAAAATGCATCAGATTTTTCTTTGAGAAACATAACAGTCATCATCCTAGAGTAGTCATCTACAAATAGAATAAAATATTTGTTTCGACAATAACTTTTCTCACCAATAGGTCCACAAAGGTTAGTACGAATCAATTCAAAAATATTCTCAGAAGTATGAGTTTTGCTCTTAAAACTAGATTTAGTCATTTTGCCCAATTGACATTGCTTACACATTGCATTCTCAGATTTCTTTAACTTAGAAAGCCCTCTAACCTTTCAATTTACTTATGCTTACCAAGTTATCAAAGTTAACATGACATAGCCTCTTATGCTATAACCAAATATCATTATATTGTGCAAACAAGCATGTCTCTTCGGCTAAATCAACATAAAATAATTTACCTTTTGTCTGCTCACCACCTCCAACTAATTCTCCATAGGCATCATAGATCTTTTCTTTCCTGTGATGGAATTCAACTTTGTAACTAGAAGTGTGTAGCTGTGAAACACTCAACAAGTTATACTTGAGATCATTAACCCAATACACATCATCACATCTAATTTTTTCAGTAAGATGAATTGATCCTTTTCCTTTGATCCTACATGGTGTATCATTACCAAACTTAACATATTCACCCTTACATTGATCTAGGGTTTCAAATTTGTCCTTATCACCAGCCATGTGATGTGAACAACCACTGTCAATAATCCAACAATCACCTTTACTCATATAAGAAATTAGTGCAATTTTCTCATCATCATCAGAATCATCTTTCATTGCAACATACACAACTTCTATATCATTTTCATCAGATTTATCAGATTCATTTTTAAAAGCTTCTTTAGCTATATAGAAGGATTTCTTACCTTTATCTTTGTAATCCTTGTACTTTCTATAGTCTCGGTCATCCTTATTGTCTTTGTACTTGCTATCTCTTCTTTCATCCTTCTCATTCTTGTCAGGACATTTAGTAGCAATATGACCAACTTTGTTACAAGAAAAACAAATAATAGGAAGTTTACCTCTGAATTTCCCTTTTCCTCTAGCTAGTCTCCTTGCCATAAGTGCCTCAAGTTCTTCTAGATAATTATCTGAAGTGTCACTGCTCACACATTTCTTTCCTTTCCTTGATTTGTTGATGACCATCTATGACTTGAATGCAGATTCAATAGCTTGAGGAGTATAGTTATCAAAATTTGACATCTCAAATGTTGTAAGTCTGCCTACCAAACTTTCCAAAGTCAAATTGTTGTTAGGAGTACATCTCAGTTCTTGAATTGCAAATAGTCTAATAGCATAAGTAGGAAGAAGTGTTCTCAGTATCTTTCTCATGATAGTGTCATCATCAATGGTTCCCTTAGCTCCTCTAATAGCATTTACAACTTCCTTTATCCTATCATAATATTGCACTATATTTTCTCCTTCTTGCATTTTTAAATCATCAAACTTACCTCTCAAGCTTTCAGATTTATCTCTTAGTACATTCATATCACCTCCATAGATGGTTTGAAGAGCATCCCACATCTACTTCATGCTAGTACAGTCCTTGATGTCCTCAAATTCATGATAGTTTAGAGATGATGCAAGTTCCAACATTGCTTGATTATGTTCATGTTTTTCTCTTAATTGTGCAGCATTCAAAATTCCAGTAGGGGCTACATATTTTGTTTCAATATGTCATTTAGAAGAATCACCAATACCAGCCAAGTGAAGTTTCATCAAAATTATCCATGCAGGAAAGTTTTCCTTGTTGATTTTTGATCCGTCCCTTTTATACATCTTTATCTTTATCTCCAAGTGCCTTCAAACTATTTCAAGAGAACAAAGCTCTGATACCAATTGTTAGAATGAATTCAAAATAACTGAGAGGGGGGCTGAATCAGTTATCCTCAGGCCTAGATGTGCCCATATAACACTTTATACCAAATTAACAACTTAGATATGCTCGACAATAATTAAAAACAAAAGTCTGCAGTTTACTGTACTAATGAAATAAACTTGTAGAAACTTAACAGTAAAACACAACATAAACATTCACACATTTTGACACCATGATTTAATGTGGAAACCCAATATGGGAAAAACCACCAGTAACATGCTACCAAAATTTCACTCTTCTGAAGTGATTCCCTGTTAGGAGCCAACCCTGTTAAAGGTTACAAAACACACTGTCAAATGTGACCTGGTTAAAGGATTTAATCACCCTGTCAAGAGTGGCCTTGTTAGAGGACTTAGACCATTCCAATTTGAATGTCACCTTATACAAAGGATTTATACAATGACTGTTAGGTCAACCTAGTTAAAGGATTTGAACTGATACAATGGTTAGAAAGTAATCAATAGGTGTGATTTGATACATACAACTTACTTTGCATATCCAGATCCAATTTCCAGCTCTAATTCTAATTCACTAAGTGGCCTCCATTCTCATTTCAAACTTCAAATCTGCTTGGAAATTTGTCAAGCAATCTCTCTCTGCTTCTCTACTCAGCCTTCTCTGCTAAGTCTTGCTAATCAGTCAATTAACCATGCAATACTCTTGCATACTTCTCCTTACACTTGGATCCTTTAAACAATAACCTCTATAGGTTTTAATATACCTCTTCATCTAGGTCAGATAAATCTTTTTTCGTTTAAACAAGATCATAGATCTTAGGTTAGGTCAGATCCAACGGATCTTTCCATCTTTACATTTAATTTAATTCCCCAATATAGTCATTAATTAAACATTGAATCCATGCGCTAATAACCATTTCCCATGCATTAAATGAGTGTGGACCAATCTTAATTAACAACACAAATTCCAATAAAATCAACTGTGTCAGCTAAAGATCTCAAATCTCATCAATAACTAAAATATTGTTGCTCGACTTTCTCTATTTCCCTCGGCATTTCACTAGTGCTCAGCATCATCTTTGCTTTTCTTGGCATCACCTTTCACTTTGCTCAGCATCACCTTTCACTTTTCTTGGCATCGACTTTTCTTTGCTTGGCATTGACCTTCCAGTGAAAGATAAACAACACATCACTTTGCCAAAGTGCCAAATGATCAAGTACCTTGGTTTATTCTCATAACTCAACCATTTCCTCGGTCTTCTTGTTATCCTTATTCTTTAAATCTTCATCAATCAATAGATATGGTTCTCAAACATACAACAATAGTCTCACCAGTTAAGGTTTGACATCAATGACAAAATAGCAATTGTCTACATTGCAGCAATCTTTCCAATAGTCACTTCCTCGCATATTGCTGCATCTCATACCATAGGAAATGTTAAGTACCTATCTTCTTCTATGTATTTTTTCGAAGTAAGAATGCATTCGACATTTATTTTACCCACACATTTTATGTACCTCACATTATTCATTAAATCCCACTTGTTACCCTTTGTTCTTTGACCCTAGATGCACAAATCAATGAGATAGATCAAGTAGAAAAGAGAGTGGATGTTAAACCAAATGGATAAGATAGTGAGAAATTCAAGGATTCTTTACATTTATCATGCTATCGTGTGAAATTTCTAAGCATCCTTCTCACATGGGCTTTGTAGCACCTCAAAATTTAATCTGATGACAAATGTGACACAAACACAAAATTCAAATCTTTTGTTGTTGCATTTGTTGATTTTCTATAACAAAAAAATGTATTAACCAAGTAATTTCCATTTACTTTAAATAATCGCTCTAAACATTAAGTGGTGTTTTTAACTTTCTTGAGGATCCATCAACACATTTAATAACTTACCTAAGGTGTTTCTTAAGAAATTATAGTCTATCAGGGGCCTTAAAATTACGTTCATCAAATTATTTGAATGTGTTTAAGGAAAAACAAATATATTATTGATTACGACATATATATTAGTCCTATGTTACATGATGATCACTCCCTTGCGTGATTTAGAATTAAAAACACCTTTATCAAGGACTATTGAAATCATCTGAAAGATAATTTTTATCTCCATATTTCTATTTCTTTCATGGATTTCTGGGCACATGTAAAATATAGAATGCAAATTACTAGTGAGAAATATTTTTAAATACAAGGTATATAGTCAAAATACATCATACTAATTGATGTGTCAAAAAACTTAAAGAACTTTCTCAAAGGTAATAATATGGTGAGATTACACTTTTATTTTGCTTAATCCAAAATCTTCTAAAACAAGTTTACTAAACTCTAAGAGACTATGGTTGATGCTCTTAAAATATTTTTGAGTTCTAACTTAATCTGAAATCTTCCTCATTTTTGTACATCAGACCCCAAAAATCCTATTACATAATGATCAATTATACTACAACTTTATTAAACAAGAGATCATTGGGTGTGTGCACCGAGTTGTGGACCAAAAAAGTGAACACATAGTTTAAAAAAAATCAAATTTCATATAACCCGATCGGGTTATTGAAATTTTGAAATTGTACTAGACTTGGTAACCAAGCCTAGACAATAATATTAAAATTTTTTACCTTTCTCAGAACCTAATCGGGTTCTGAGATGTTTCTAGCAACCCGATCAAGTTCTAAGATGTGTCTAATAACCCGATCAAGTTAGTAGAAACATAGAAATATTTTGCAAAGCCCGCAGCTTAGGCCATTTTGAATGCCTAAACCGCAGAGCAGCATACTAGAGGAGAGCAAAAACACCAAAGAACCCGATCGAGTTCTGATGAAAAAAATATTCTTCAACAATTTGCACACTTTGAAGCAATGGTGCACCGTAAGAAAGGTATGTATTATTGTTTTTTTTTTTTTTGTGTTTTTCTTTTTGCATTTTTTTATCAAATTAGGTTATGATATTATTTTTTTTATTAATTTTATATCAGATTCGTCAAACAATCCAAGAAGAGCAAAAATAAATGAAAGACCACCCCCCGTCCTCCTCGTCCACCACCATCGCCAACCATAAACCCTCCTCAAAATTCTCCTTGTCCACCACCATCGCCACCCGTAAACCCTCCTCAAAATTCTCCTTGTCCACAACCACTGCCACCTATAGGCCCTCACATATAAATGCAACACAAGAGGGCCTTGTGCAACGCCTTAACCAGAATAGTCAACAAATTAATATATCAGTTAATAAGTTGAAGGCTTCTGGTCTTCAGCATCACTCTACCCTCGCCACTACATTAGAAAAAAAGTCCAATAGTGTGAATTAGGTGTCTCAAGAGGTGACAAAATGGGGTTCATGGAGGAATAGGTGTCATACATATTATGATGATGGTTTATCATATGAGGATGTGAAAAGAAAAGGCATAGAAAAACATGACATATGTGCCCTTTTTACTGATCCTAATACTAATAATTCCCTAGAAGTTAATACAAAATGGTTTCCTATACATTGGTGTGCTCATAGGGGGATAAAATCAACTTTTGGGATAGGTGGTACATGGTATTTGACCAACCGCCTTGTAATAATAAAGAGGTGCCTTTATATTTTTTGAGGAAGCTATACTGTGAGTTTATCCTTGGCGAGAAGCCGAATTACTTTGACTTTTGTGAGTTCTAGGATAGAGGGAGAGGCTCTACGGAGGATAGACCTAGGGCACATAGGATTACCTGACCACAAGAGAGAAGGCATACTACAATAAAACCACTCATTGATGTTGTGGTCCCAGTAGTGGTGAAGGAGTCTATGGATATGCAGGCTCTTCATGCAGCTGCATCATTGACTAATGTCATTATCCAGCATGGCACTCAGTTAGTTGGAGAGGATAGATCAGTGTTTGTGCCACCTCCATCATCATCAGATGTGCCATTAGGATCATCCCATCCCGTTCCATCTCCATCATCATCAGATGCACCATTAGGATCATCTCATCTCGTGCGAGCTCCATTATCATCAGATACACTTGCAGGGTCAGCCCAGCCCATTGATCATATTTAAATCAGTTGTAATGGTATATGTGATGGGGTAGATAGTCAGCCAAGTGCGGATGGTTTGACATCCCATTCATGTGTACATTGCGGGAGAAGATGTCAGGCATCCACTACTGAGGCTGTGGCCCTCACATATGATCTGTTGTCAATGGTGTATGGTACAGAGCTAACACAGGTTTGTTTAAATTTGTATTTTGACATGTTATTTTAATTAATTAGCTAAATCTATTAAAAGTAAATAAATTTTTATGTATAGAAGAATCTAAATTGATACATGAATAATATGCATTGCAGGGTGTAGTTGGTAGTACAAGCACACACGGAAGTGCTCATTCTAGTAGACGTAGACGGGTAGCTCAAAAACCTGAGGTAATGTTTTATAAATATTCATAAAAAAGAATAGTACGTTGTTTTCAAAGTATCATATCTTAATAATTTGTATGGTGGTAACTTAGTGTATGTTTGTTTGTTATTGCTTTATGGTCAAAAGTTTTTTTCTAATGTAATTCAACTCAATGAATTCACTTCCTTGTCCATTCATCATGACTCAAATTGACTTGAACTCCCACCCTCCATCCTTGGACTCAATTCAACCAATGTTGAACTCATACATAGACTCATACCCCAATGAATCACTTATTGGCTTCTAAATCAACCTTGAACATCATTCGCAACATCCATCATCGTTATTTTACTCTTATTTCTTGTTCAAAATCATGAATACAATATCTGATTGTGAATATCCTTAATCCTTCAATACACCTCCATGGCCTTCTGAACAATCCCAACATATAACTTCTAAGACACCCCAAGAACCCCTCAACTTATCACAAGGTCCTTATCATATCGCTCAAAGAACATTCAATTTCTAGTTCAATAAACTTTACTCTCTAGCATTTCACTATCATACTAGGACAATCCCCATATACTAGTCTATATATTCACCATACACAAGAACCCATCTACACCCTAGGTTCATAAGCACCCCAAATGTTTTCATCACTACCCATACCACCTACTTTGATGCAAGTGCTATAAAATGGAAGTGTTTCCTTCTGAAACCAATTGGAACACTTAGGTATTCACAAAACAATATCAAATCCACAGTTAGGGCCCTTGGTGCTCAGTTCTCTAGAAGTTATATACTACTGTGTATATTCATATTTGGTGCATACATTGAGATATACATCTAGGGCTTGATCATATGTCCATCTCCCTGCATCAACACAAAAACAACTTGCAGAATCTTTGAAAGCATATTACAAAGAAGCTTTCCACTAGATATTATCCAATTCCCATGGTGGAAACACTTCAAACTTGAAAAACAATGTGAAACTCTTAGAAATGAACAAAAACCAGAGTTGCAGAGACAAAAATCACAATAACTAGAGTTATAGGTAAGATCTCTTCACCAAACCAGTTGCATTCGAAGGCTAAGACATAGGTGAATTTGGCCAAGTTGATTTTATGCAGATTTGAAGCCCATGACCATAGTACGTATGCCACGACCATAGTGTACCAAGTGGCTTATAAGTGTCCAAACTTGGAACTAGGTCTCACAATTGGATCTCAATGATAGACTAATTCTAAAGCCTTGAACTACAAGATGTCTTGGGTACCTTTGGGCCAAGAGGGTGTTGAGAACATCAAGGGTCTGCAATCTTCATGAGACTCCATGTGCTAGGAGGTTCTCATGCACCATACTCTCATCCTAAAAGCACTCTAAATCCCTCCATGATTTAAGGGTAAACACACTAAAACATACTCACTGCCAGGCTACAACAGTCCTATTACCTGTTGTAAAAGTGGTCCTAACCTCTAACCCCCACAAATACAATCCGGACCATTCTTCTCTAACCATGACTACAAATTTATTAAAGAATAGTCTTGTGTGTGGAACAAGAGAAAAAATTTATATTGTAATAATAGTTCGTAAAAACTGTTTATAAACTTGTGATATAATAGAGTTGTGGATCATAATCATTTGTGAAATTTAAGTGAATCATAATATTCATTGTGAACTATTGCTTATATATTTATTTGGTGTTTTATAGGGCTTGATTGGGGCTCAAATTTTTGAGATTAAGGATGTCACCCTTTCCGCCAGTGACTTTGGCTTACAGAGCTATGTGGTATCATATTTTGCACACCTCTTGTTTATAGTTTTAATTGAACCCATGCAGTATCATATTATTTCTCTTATGTTAATTTTGTTTTTGTTAGCCTACCCTTTCATTAGGAAAGAGGAAGAAATTATCGGGGACATTGAAACAAGACAAGGTAATTAAGTCCAATTTAAGTATATTTGTTGAAATGTATTATGAATATTTCATTGTAGTCTATATTAATGAATGCACTTGACTTGTTTATTGTATACATGTAGAATCAATTGGGTTTCACTGAACTAATGAATGACCAGACACTATTGATGTTCAGGAGAGGGAGGTAACATGTTTTTATATTTACTTTCAATTGCATTCTTGTTTGTACAAAATATTTTAGAAATCATGTTCCTTTATTAGTATGTCATTTGCTACAACTTTTCATACAGGAATTGGTCATAGCTTTCTCAGATGAGGCGAACCCTTCTCCACTTTCTAGGAATCCCTTGCCTAGCACAGGAGATCCAACTGAGGTATGAATTTTCTTTTTAGTCCATGTATTTTTTATTTTTTAGTATTTCTTGTTTATAACATGTATTTTGTATTATTTTTTCTGTTATAGGACCCTTCACCACTGCCCGTCCTTCCTCTACCTCACCATTTTTCTAGGAGTCCCTCTCACCCACGATGGAGCCCATTTCATTTATCATTCAACCCAAGCATAAGAGATCCAGCTGAGGCTTCAATATGCAAATTTGTATTATCTAGTGTATATATTTCTTGCATTATCTAGTATTTCTCTGTCCTATAACATCTTT
>MU225001.1:630780-644446 GCA_018584345.1 Thuja plicata | reverse complement strand
AAAAGGCATATTTTAAGAATTCCACGGCAAATATGAAATGTTTTTCTCACAGGGACAATTTAATATTCAACGAACGTGTTCTTTGAATTTTCACCTTATGAATTTTCTACAAATGTAATTACAAAAGGCATATTTTAAGAATTCCACGGCAAATATGAAATGTTTTTCTCATAGGGACACGTAATTTAATTTTTATTTTTATTATCTAATTATTTATTTAATTTCTACTTTCTAATTTTTACCCAATCCGCAATATATAATGACAGATTTACAAGTTCAATGCATTACAAGTACACAGCCATTTATACTGCCAAGTGGAATCTGAACGCTTTGCATGCTATTTAATATTCAACGAACGTGTTCTTTGAATTTTCACCTTATGAATTTTCTACAAATGTAATTACAAAAGGCATATTTTAAGAATTCCACGGCAAATATGAAATGTTTTTCTCACAGGGACAATTTAATATTCAACGAACGTGTTCTTTGAATTTTCACCTTATGAATTTTCTACAAATGTAATTACAAAAGACATATTTTAAGAATTCCACGGCAAATATGAAATGTTTTTCTAACAGGGACACGTAATTTAATTTTTATTTTTATTATCTAATTATTTATTTAATTTCTACTTTCTAATTATAAAAGTAAATGTCTTGGTAAGATATTTCAATGTATTCCACCAAATCTATTAAACTTTAAACTATCACCTATCCATTCGTATCACCATATCAATTAGTATCACCATATCTCAATGTATTTGACTAAATCTTTTAAATATCAAACTATCAACTATCAATTAGTAGATTTATCAAATTTCTTTATTTTTTTTCAAATTTCTTTGGATAATAGTAGTCTACACGTCATCCTTTTAAATATCATTGCATTGACCAATAAAAAGAAACAACTAAAAATAGATTGACCAAAATTTCCAATCTTTTTATTTTTATTTCATTTTCATACAATACTCATTAGTGACTACTTTAGTCCTACTACTTTTGCCAATAAACCATTTGATTTGTCTATAATAATAATTTAACAAATGTATATAATTATAATATACAAAAAAAAATTAAATGTATCATTTTAATTAAGTCATTTAGTAATGATAAAAGAATAATTTTATAAGTATTACTATATAATAAATATAATTATTAGATAATTACATAATAACTAATAAATAATAATATAATATACTTTATAGATATTATGACATAATTATAATACATTAATTAGATTAAATATAATTGCATAATTCATCTATATATACTCATTAATAATAGATAGTAAAATAATTACTCTGAATAATAATAGATGTTATTTTTATTGTTATTCTTGCCATAGGCAATACTATTGCATTCACTTGTGCACAATTAGTTAATTAGTTTTGCACTAATCAACCAATCATAACTCACTATTTTTTACTCGTTCAAATATTTGTAAAGTTTAGATATTTATTTACTTATTTTCTATATTTTACAAATTACTTATCTCAAATATGATTACTTATTTTCTATATGCTGATGCGAGCAAATTTAGTGATTGAAGCGAATTCTGCAGAGGTAGCGAAAAATGGCAATGTCTCCCAGGACGACAAGTGACAGCTGGGCTTCTTTGGTGAAAATGATGTGACAAGTGTGGGAGTTTTATTCTCCTCCTTTAATGCTCCTAAAATGAATTCTCTTTCTTCTTCCTCCCTTTGTCGTACCCCCCATGTCCCCTGCAATTACATCTAAGCACTCAGGTATCAATGTTGAAGTTACTAAACCTAACCCTATTCTTTTTGCTAAACCCAAATCTTTCTTCGAGGTGAATGCTAACTATGGCACTGCCATTGATGCAAACACAAGGTTTAGCTTGGCTAATGATCATGGCGCCTCCATTCCTGGTAAGAACTCTGAGGCTGTTCTGATTCCTTTCTCCATTGCACCCAATCCTGAAATGCTTGCTGAAATTATAAAGGAAAAGAATAGGTTAAGAAATACTGCTAGTTTTTCTCTGTTGTTGAAATTGACAAATGCCCTCCAAGGAAATTTTTGGATGACTCGTTTCATAATTTCTAGAACTTGAAGCTTGGTTTTCATATTTCTTTTTGTAACAAAATTCAAAAGGGTTTATATGTGATCTTCTTTGCTAACAATGAATCCTAGGCCAACGTTCTGAAAAAACAATACTGGACTGTTGGATCTACCTCCTTTTTGTGCCCTAGCTTGGTCTCCTGAGGCCGTTCATGAGGAAGTCCTTGCCCTCTCAGCCCCTCGATGGATTCTAGTTAAACATATTCTTGGACTTTCTTCTGGCGATTTCTCCCTCAATTACTTGAACCCCTGGGAAAAGTCATTCACATCGATGACATGGTTAGATTAGTGCCTCATATGGATGCTATGGTTCTTATTTCGCTGAATCCTAGTAAAAAAATTCTGCCTGATTTGTACATTAATATCTCTTAGGAAATTTATGCCTGTCCCATTGAAATCCTTGGGGGTTTGAACGCGCGTTTCTCGTGTCAAAAAGAAGGGTATCTAAGGAGAGATTGCCCCATACTTAAAAAAAAAACCCATACCTATTATATCCTCACCTCCATTAAACCCCATTTCTGTGGCTAACCCTACTGTGATATCTTCTATTAATAAAGACCCTCAGGTTGAGGCGCCTTCTAATCCCTTCCCTGATTTGAACCCCAACACTCTGTCCTGCACTGTTATCTCTTCCCCGATTTCCTTCTCGGCTATTTCTTCTTGGATTGATAACATGACCCAAAACGATGGCTTCCAAACCGTAACCAAGAAATGTAGAAGAACCCCTAAAACTGATAACACATATCTGATTAATCCCCTTCCTCCTGAACATTTGGTCCCCTCCAGCTCGAGTAATCCCGTTTCACAGGGAATCCAAGTTCGTTAACCTCTCTAAGATAACATCAAAATGGCCCCTCCGGAAACTGCACTAGCTTCGTCCCTTCTCTGGAACTCCCACACAAGGTTTTCAGAGAGATTAGTGATGACTGTTTGCTTGAGGTTATCCCTGCCTCTAATTCCCATTGTGATTCCATGCCCATCCCCTTCCATTTAAATCACTCCATGGATGTGGATTCCCAATCCCCTACTGTTTCTGACAATGATGATGAGTTCAAAGGTGACCTCCATACAACTAAATGACAAGGGAGGCCTTTAGGATCCAAAATTAAGAGCTCCTTTGGTAAAAAGAATGAGGATATCTCTCCTGTTGCTATGACCCCTATTGAAGGGGCTGCAAACCAATGCTCTACCCCTTCACATGTCTCCTCCTGAATTGTATCTCCTAGAATGTTAGAGGTCTTGAATTCCCAGATAGGAAGTTTGTCATTAAGCATTTCATTTATACTTATAAATCCATGGACTTTCTGATGTTACAAGAAATAAAATTTGTTGGCTTCGTGCTTGATTCCAATCTTAATTTCATTTGGAAGGATGCACTTAAATATAATACTGCTCACCCCAGAGGCAGGGGTGGCACTGCGTTACTTGTTAATTCCAATTGGGGAAGTTATATAACTGGAAATGGCCTTTCTCCCTGCCATCGAGCTGTTTGGATTACCATTAATTATAATGATTGTGTCTTTGGCATATGCTCTATCTATGCCCCTAATTACCATAGTGAGAGATCGAGTCTTTGGGATTGGCTGACGACTCTCTCGAATATCCCCTAGATTGTTGGATGGGACTTAACCATGGTAGAGTCCCAGGAAGACAAATTGGGGGGTCTCCCGTTTGCTTGGAAGGACCAAGAGAAATTTCACAGGAATAGGATGAAGAATTATAAACATCTCTTTGATCCCCTTGCTGGTAATAAAGACACTAATCCAGGGTTATGGCATACTTGGTGCAATTTTCAACAAGGATCCTCTAGAATTTACTCTAGACTTGATCGTTTTTATGACCAACAAGAATTTATTTTCTTTCCTTCCTGATAACCAAGAGAACTATGTCCTTGTCACGTCCACTACCCCATCTGATCACCACCCCATATCCGCTTGCATTAGCATCAACAATTCCCTTGTGCACAATAGAGGCTCCAACCCTAAGTTTATCATGAATACTAGTCTTCTCAATGATGAGGACATTCTAGCTGCTATCCATATCATTCTTTGTATTAACAACTTCAATTCCCCCACCTCCTCCCATGCGGATAGATGGAGTAAGAACCTTCTTTCCTTGCAGAACCTTTTAAAAACCATTGGCCAAAATAGAGACAAAGATTATAGGTCCACCGAAAAACATCTCTCCACTGATCTTCAGAGAGCTGAAGCTAACATGCAAGCTAATCCCTCGAATGGTGATCTTATCTCTCATGTGATTTCTACTAAATAAGCCCTCGAAAAGCATCAACAAATTCAGATTAGAGGTGCGAAGATTAGATCCCATGCTCATTGGCTTCAATATGGTGATCGCGGCTCTAAATTTTTCTTTAACCTTATTAAACACAAACTGTCTAATGAAACTATTGAAAGGATTTTAGTGAACAATCAAGACACTACTGACCCAGATGACATTAAAAAGGCTTTTGCTGATTACTACAAAAGAATCTTCACCTCTAAGGACTCGGAGGAGGCTGCTGCCCTTAGAAACAAATGCAAACGTCTTATCCCTAAAAAGTTTTCTAGTGCTGATACTGACCTATTATCTAAGGACATCTCTTTGGACGAAATTGAAAAGGCTATTAACTCTCTTCATAATGACAAGGCCCCTGAGCCGGATGACCTCCCTGTGGAATTTTACAAAGCTAACATTGATTGGATATGCAAAGATCTTCAAAATATCTATGCGGAAGCCCTTTCCAGTGACTCCCTTGGTAATACTATCAATAGAGATGTGCCAACAAGAAGTTGAGTGCACTTGTTGGCCAAAAAGTGGAACTGTTTTTCCTATTTTTTCAAATTCATCCTATTTGACCTAAAGATTTGAGGCACTTAGACATAGAATCTTCCAAGAAGTCACTACTATAAAATTTTTGGATTCGAAGTCTACTTTCCAAATATGTTATTTTTAAAAATATCCAGATGATAAATTTCAAATTTCAATAGGGATTACTAAAACCCTCATTTTAAATGTCACTCATTTATGACTACCATGCGTGTGTATGACAAGCGAAATCAGACTCAAATGAAACTATTTGTTTAAACCCTTTTGGGAAATGGTAAGTAACACATTTAAGATTGATGAGAATATTTTTTTCATATTTTTATGTTAAATATGTTTTTTTAATTAATTATATATTGGGCTCAATCGTTGTTTATAAAACCTCTTGTCATGTACGACAAGCATAATTTGCCCTAAACATATGATTTTTAAATTTTTTTTTTTAAAGTGTGTAGAATTATGTGTAGTTTGATGTCATATAATTTATGTTTCAATAAACTTAAAAATAAAAAATTATTAAAATTACAAAAAATCTTGTATTCTCTTTTCTATAGACCTGTTTTAGTACAAAATGATTGAAAAATAGAAATATTAATCAAATTTAATAAAATATTACATATTATGAATCTTCCTTATCTTATCTATACTGGGTTTTGTTTTCGTAAAAAAATTCCTCATAAAACCCAATCCAATTTGAGGCCAAAGCGAGTTTTGTGTCTGCATATGGACATGACCTTCAACATTGAGGTCAAACCATATCCAAAGCCAAGGATCGGTTGACCAAGCCTTTCCCAAAGCTAAACCCAAACCACTTTTGGCAGGGAAAATTTCAATTTTAGAACATGGGGTCACGTTATAACACGGGGTGACATTTTCAAAATGAAACGTCACCCCATTTCATAACGTCACCTCTTCTCATTTCGTAGCCATTGGAAATTGGTTTAAAACAATACGGGGTGACGTTATGAAATGGGGTGACGTTTCATTTTTGAAATGTCACCCCGTCTCATATTTGACCATTTTTTAAAAATTTGTTGTGTTTTTTTACTGCATCAACAATCTTGTACTTGAAGTACGGTCAACAAGGATTGATTGTGTAAGTTTTGGACATTTTTTTCATTGTTTATTGACTATTATATTCTCCATTTGAAGTCATCAATCATTGGGAGCATATTGAACAATTTTTTGCAAGTTTAAACTATTGAAGACACTCTTGTGATTGATTTCAATTATTAATCATGGGATGTAAACAATGTCAAAAGAAGAAACAAAGGAGTGTTATGATTGCTGAGGAAATTCAATTGGAGAAAGAGAAAGAGGCTAAACGTCAAAGAGATAGAAGAATGAGGATGCGCGAAATGAATAGAAATGAAGCTTCTGGATCCACAACAATTGAAGAGTCAAACATTAAAGATACCATGGGAGATACAATGGATGCAGAAGATGCAAATATGAAAGAGGTGAATGCAAGCATGTCATTGAATGCACCTTGTAGTGATGTTCTGGGTACGTCTTTAACTTCAACATTGAATGATACTCAACCAATCATAATAGATGATAATATTTATAGAAACTTATTACTTGCATATTGTAGAGATGAAATTGAATCAATGAGGCCTAATCATATTTTTCAACTTCGAGAATTTGAAAATGAAAATCTCCGTATTGTTGTTGAAAATGAAGAGCCTTTTGTTGTTGCGAACAAAAATATCACTAATGTTGTTGAAAATCAAAAACATTTTGTTGATGCAAATGAGAATCCTCATAATGTTCATGCAAATGAAAATCCTCCTAATGTCGTTGAAAATGAAAATCCTTTTGTTGATGCAAATGAAAATCATCCTAATGTTGATGCAAATGAAAATCTTCCTTATGTTGATGCAAAGAGAAATGAAATTCCTTTCCTAAATGAAGAAAAATACTTTTTACATATTGAAAGTAATATTTTGAATGGTCTTTCTGGTAAGCTTTCTTTGAGGTAGATAGAAATATATGCTAATAAAATATACAAATAAATTTTCTATCAGAAAAAAATTAACATTTCAATGTCAACTTGTGATTCAATTGATGAGAATGTGGAAAATGAGAAAAGTAATGTAAAGACTAGGCATTAAATTGAAACAAAATACGAAAGATTCATCTGTTAAACATGCTATATCTATTGTTGCTAGTGCCATTCAATCTATTGGAAAAATGAGTCGATCAAAAGATAGCAATGCAACATGACGAGTCATAACAACTGCTATAGTCAATAAAAACACTTTGGATAAAAAAATGGTTAAAATGATTAGTGGAATTTTAAACATGAATCCTAAAAAATTGGTATGAGCGGAAAGGAGAAGATGAACTATTGAAAATGATCCAATTAACCAATGTTGGAGTTTTAGTGGTAGACTCCCATGATCTGACATGAAATTGAGTCCTGAAATCAAATCATTGCTTGGAAAGTATTGGCATGATAATACAAGGGTTTCATGTAATGCGAGAGATGTTTTGAAATTAAGAATGGGGTGTAAAGTTCGTGATCCTCATCCAAAACACTTCTTAGACACAACACAAACTGAATTTTATAAGAAATTTTTAGATGAGGTTGTGTTACTTGGACAAATTAATCTTAGTCAAAGATCATTTAATTATATATTTAATTTCTACTTCCTAATTATAAAAGTAAATGTCTTGGTAAGATATTTCAATGTATTCCGCCAAATCTATTAAATTTCAAACTATCACCTATCGATTAGTATCACCATATTTCAATGTATTTGACTAAATCTTTTAAATATCAAACTATCAACTTTCAATTAGTAGATTTATCAAATTTCTTTATATTTTTTCAAATTTCAGTGGATAATAGTAGTCTACACATCATCCTATTAAATATCAATGCATGGACCAATAAAAAGAGACAATTAAAAATAGAATGACCAAAATTTCTAATCTTTGTGTTTTTATTTCATTTTCATACAATACTCATTAGTGACTACTTTAGTCCTACTACTTTTGCCAATAAACTATTTGATTTGTCTATAATAATAATTTAACAAATGTATGTAATTATAATATACAAAAATAAATTAAATGTATCATTTTAATTAAGTCATTTAGTAATGATAAAAGAATAATTTTATAAGTATTAGTATATAGTAAAGATAATTATTAGATAATTACATAATAACTAATAACTAATAATATAATATACTTTATAGATATTATGACATAATTATAATATATTAATTAGATTAAATATAATTGTATAATTCATCCATATATACTCATTAATAATAAATAGTAAAATAATTACTCTGAGTAATAATAGATGTTATTGTTATTGTTGTTAAGGCAATACTATTGCATTCACTTGTGCATAATTGGTTAATTACTTTTGCACTAATCAACCAATCATAACTCACTATTTTTTACTCGTTCAAATATTTGTAAACTTTAGATATTTATTTACTTATTTTCTATATTTTAGAAATTACTTATCTCAAATATGATTACTTATTTTCTATATGCTGATGCGAGCGAATTTAGTGATTGAAGTGAATTCTACAGAGGTGGCGAAAAATGGAAATGTCTCCCAGGATGACAAGCGACAGCTGGGCTTCTCCGGTGAGAATGATGTGACAGTTATGGGAATTTCATTCTCCTCTTTTAATGCTCCTAAAATGAATGGTCTTTCTTCTTCCTCCCTCTGTCGTACCCCCCATCTGCCCTACAATTACATCTAAGTAGTCAGGCATCAATGTTGAAGTTACTAAACCTAACCCTATTCTTTCTGCTAAACCCAAATCTTTCTTTGAGGTGGTTGCTAACTGTGACACTACCATTGATGAAAACACAAGGTTTAGCTTGACTAATGATCATGGTGCCTCCGTTCCTGGTAAGAACTCTGAGGTTGTTCCGATTCCTTTCTCCATTGCACCCAATCCTGAAATGCTTGCTGAAATTATAAAGGAAAAGAATAGGTTAAGAAATACTGCTATTTTTTTCTCTATTGTTGAAATCGACAAATGCCCTCCAAGGAATTTTTTGGATTATTGGTTTCATAATTTCCAAAACTTGAAGCTTGGTTTCCATATTTATTTTTGTAGGAAAATTCAGAAGGGTTTATATGTGATCTTCTTTGCTAACAATGAATCCCAGGCCAAAGTTCTCAAAAAACAATACTGGACCATTAGATCTACCTCCTTTCATGCCCTAGCTTGGTCTCCTGAGGTTGTTCATGAGGAAGTCCTTGCCCTCTCAGCCCCTCGATGGACTCTAGTTAAACATATTCCTCCTTTCTTGTGGTGATTTCTCCCTCAATTACTTGAACCCCTGGGAAAATTTGTTCACATGGATGACACATCTAGATTAGTGCCTCATATGGATGCTAGGGTTCTTATTTCGCTAAATCCTAGTAAAGAAATTCTGCCTGATTTGTGAATTAATATCTCTGAGGATATTTACGCCTGTCCTGTTGAAATCCTTGGGGGTTTGAATGCCTATTTCTTGTGTCGAAAAGAAGGGCATCTAAGGAGAGATTTCCCCATACATAAAAAAAAACCTGTCCCTATTAAATCCTTGCCTCCATTAAACCCCATTTCTGTGGCTAACCCTACTATGATATCTTCTGTTAATAAAGACCCTCAGGTCGAGGCACCTTCTAATCCCTTCCGTGATTTGAACCCCAACTCTCCGTCCTGCCCTATTATCCCATCCCCGGTTTCCTTCTCGGCCATTTTGGCTTCGATTGATAACATGACCCAAAATGACGGCTTCCAAACCGTAACCAAAAAATGTAGAAGAACCCCTAAAATCGATAACACATCTCTGATTAATCCCCTTCATGTTAAAAATTTTCTCCCCTCCAGCTCGAGTAATCCCATTTCACAGGGAATCCATGTTAACTCACCTCTCTCAGATAACATCAACATTGGCCCCTCTGGCAACTGCACTAGCTTTGTCCCTTCTCGGGAACTCCCACACAAGGTTTTCAGAGAGATTAGTGATGACTGTTCCCTTGAGGTTATCCTTGCCTCTAATTCCCATTCTGACTCCATGCCCATCCCCTTCCATTTGAATAACTCCATGGATGTGGATTCCCAATCCCTTGTTGTTTCTGACAATGATGATCAGTTCAAAGGTGACCTCCATACAACTAAACGGTGAGGGAGGCCTTTAGGATCCAAAAATAAGAGCTCCTTTGGTAAAAAGAATAAGGATATCTCTCTCATTGCTATGTCCCTTATTGAAGGGGCTGAAAACTAGTGCTCTACCCCTTCACATGTCTCCTCATGAATTGTATCTACTGGAATGTTAGGGGTCTTGAATCCCCGGATAGGAAGTTTGTCATTAAGATTTTTATTGATACTTATAAATTCATGAAATTTCTGATGTTACAACAAATAAAAGTTGTTGGCTTCGTGCTTAATTCCAATCTTAATTTCATCTAGAAGGATGCGCTTAAATATAATACCACTCACCCCAGAGGTAGGGGTGGCAATGCGTTACTTGTTAATTCCAATTGGGGAAGTTATATAACTCGAAATGGCCTTTCTCCCTGCCAAACATCTATTTGGATTACCATTAATTATAACAATTGTGTCTTTGGCATATGCTCTATCTATGCCCCTAATGACCATAGGGAGAGATTGAGTGTTTGGGATTGGCTGGCGGCTATCATGAACATCCCCTGGATTGTTGGAGGGGACTTCAACATGGTAGAGTCCCAGGAAGACAAATTGGGGGTCTCCCATTTTTTTGGAAGGACCAAGAAAAATTCCACTGGAATAGGATGAAGAATTATAAACATCTCTTCGATCCCCTTGCTGGTAATATAGACACTAATCTGGGGTTATGGCACACTTGGTGCAATTTTCAATAAGGCTCCTCCAGAATTTAATCTAGACTTAATCATTTTTATGGTAACCAGAATTTATTTTCTTTCCTTCCTGATAACCAAGAGAGCTATGTCCTTGTCACCTCCACTACCTTGTCTGATCACCACCCCATATCCACTTGCATTAGCATCAACAATTCCCCTGTGCACAATAGAGGCTCCAACCCTAAGTTTATCCTAAATACTAGTCTTCTCAATGATGAGGACATTCTAGCTACCATCCACATTATTCATCATATTAATATCTTCATTTCCCCACCTCCTCCCATGCAGATAGATGGAATAAGAACCTTCTTTCCTGACAGAACCTTTTAAAAATCATTGGCCAAAAAAGAGCCAAAGGTTATAGGTCTACCAAAAAACATCTCTCCACTGATCTTTAGAGAGCTGAAGCTAACATCCAAGCTAATCCCTCAAATGGTGATCTTATCTCTCATGTAATTTCTGCTAAATAAGCCCTCATAAAGCATCAAAAAAATCAGATTAGAAGCCCGAAGATTAGATCCTGTGCTCATTGGCTTCAATATGGTGATCGCGGCTCTAAATGTTTCTTTAACCTTGTTAAACACAAACAGTCTAATGAAATTATTGAAAGGATTTTAGCAAATAATCAAGACATTGCTGACCCGGATAACGTTAAAAAAGATTTTGCTGATTACTACAAAAACCTCTTCACCTCAGAGAACTTGGAGGAGGCTACTACCCTTAGAAACAAATGAAAACCTCGTATCCCTAAAAAGTTATCTAATGTTGATGCTGACCTATTATCTAAGGACATCTCTTTGTATGAAATTGAAAAGGCTATTAACTCTCTTCATAATGACAAGGCCCCTAAACCGGATGGCCTCCTTGTGGAATTTTACAAAGCTAACATTGATTGGATATGCAAAGATCTTCAAAATATCTATGCGGAAGCCCTTGCCTGTGGCTCGCTTGGAACTACTATCAATAGAGGTATCATTAAGATTGTTCCCAAAGATGGGGACAAAGCTCTCATTAAGAACTGGAGACCTATCACTCCCCTCAATGTATCTTATAAGATTTTAGCCAAGATTCTTGCTCTAAGACTTGTGAATATCTTGCCTAAATTTATTTGTACTACCCAGACTGGTTTCATTAAGGGTAGATATATTCCTGAGAATCTGATCACCAGCTGGGAAGCCATGAATTGGGCTAGTTACTCAACAAAATTCTGCCATGCTTCTCCTTGATTTTGAAAATCTTATAACAGAGTGGAATGAAGCTTTATCTCCAGGATGCTTGAGGCTTTTGGTTTTCCTAGTACCTTCTGCAACCCGGTTCATATGATATTTAATGACACTTTTTCCCAGGTGGATGTTAAAATGGCTCTCTTTCTGATCCTTTTCCCCTGGGTAAATCCATCAGTCAAGGATGCTCTTTTGCCACTGCCCTTTTTGTTATTTCCTTGGAAGCTTTATACTACATTCTTAGAGATAGTTCTATTTCCCATGCTGGTAAAGGTATATCTCTCCCCAATAATGATGAGCTTATCAACTGCCAGTTTGTTGATGATACTACCATGTTCTTTGATTCCAATGCTGACAACATTGAAGCTTTACAAACCAAGCTTAACTATTTTTGTACTATCTCTGGTGCTTGTTTATATCAATCCAAATCCATATGTCTTGGCAGGGAGGATCAACCCCCTGATTGGTTTAAGCAATATAACTTTCAATGGGGAGGCCCTCATGAAATTGCTAAATATCTAAGCATTCCTTTTTCTATTGAGCCCTCCCTCAAAGATATGTGGTTTTGGATTAATGATAAGATTACCAATAAGCTTGATAAATGGCATAATAGATCCTTTTCCTTAGACGACAAGGTTCAAGTCTATCAAAAAATTATTTCCTCCTATAATATCTAATATTCTTCTGCCTGGATGTTCAGTAACTACCAAATCTTGGAAATTCAAAAAGCTGTTAGGAATTTTCTTTGCTCTGATGGCAAAGGTAATAAAAAGATGCACGTTGTTAAATGGGCCTGGTGCCATACTGATAAGCTCCTTGGGGGTCTGGGTTTGAAGGATCTTAAACTCCAAGGGATGACCCTTGCTGCAAAATGGATTTTTCATTCTATGGATGGTTATGATCCATTGAAGGTTCTTGTTAGGCATAATATTGAAAGGGGCTTCTTTGAAGGTGCTAAAAATTGGAAGAATCTTCCCTTTAGTGATTTGATTATTGCGTGATACCACAATAGTGGGTTACACTTTTTTGCCTAAACAGACATTGAACTCTACATTTTGAGAAAAACTTTCACATTCGGATGCATATTGTCGTTAAACTGTTTGAAATAGGAAGATGAAGTAAGCTAGAGTCTTCTAGGATTTTCTGTCTATATTCTAAATATATTTTATTTTTATTTTTTTTGAATTGATTTTAATGGTTTGTTTTTCTCCCACTAAAACTGCTATGTTGCTGAAAATGTCTTTTTCAAAAAGGTACAATGACTTCGTACAACATAACTTTTTTTCTAAGATAGATATTGATGTGCTTCTTTTGAATTTGGTTTTGTAACATCCATACAGAAGGCATGCAATTGGTTTGATGAAATTATCATGATTATTGCATATTTTATGAACATTTAAAGTGGAGTCAACTATAATTTTGACATACCTTGACTGCGTAACTGATAACTTATTGTGTATTTATCAAAATTCAATTTTTTTTTTTGATAGAAAGAAGACTCAAAACCGGAGGGCACAGTTATTTTTCAAATTTTTTTTTCTATTTTCTTCTATTTTTCATTGAACGTCAAACCTGGAAGTTTATATTTGATAAAAAACCTACATTTGATGCACGTCAAAAAACATAGACCTAATTAATTCAAAATTTGTCAAATCTATATTCGTTAGAAAGCTCAT
>MU225001.1:597156-607979 GCA_018584345.1 Thuja plicata | reverse complement strand
GATAGAGTATCTTTTTAGTTTTAAAATTGAAAAAAATAAATAAAAATCATTCTACATATCAAAGAAAAATTACCATTCTATTTTTTTCCTTTTCTATGCAAATCAATCCAAATTCTAAATTAAAACATATTCTATTTAATAACAATTAGTTTTAGAATAAATTTAAAACTACAAATCTAATATTCATAGAACATTTCTATTTTTCTTTTGTAGATCTATAAACAATATTTATATTCTATCTTTTATTTTGCATGCAAATTATTTTAAAATTTAAAATAAGCCTAAATTATATTTTTAATTTATTTAAAAAATGAAATATAGATAATTTGAAAATAAATTTCAAACTAAAATCTATGTATTAATGAGTTCTTTCAATATTTTCTAGATATTAAAAAAAACCTTTCTATTTTCAATATTTTAAAAAAATCTACATTTAAAGTAACTTCTATTTTGGATTAAAAAATGGTTAAAATGATTAGTGGACTTTTAAATATGCATCCTAAAAAATTGGTAAGAGCGGAAAGGAGAAGATCAACTATTGAAAATGATCCAATTAACCAATGTTGGAGTTTTAGTGGTAGACTCCCATGATCTGACATGAAATTGAGTCCTGAAATCAAATCATTGTTTGAAATGTATTGGCATGATAATACAAGGGTTTCATCTAAAGCAAGAGATGTTTTGAAATTAAGAATGGGGTGTAAAGTTCGTGATCCTCATCCAAAACACTTATTAGACACACAACAAACTGAATTTTATAAGAAATTTTTAGATGAGGTTGTGTTACCTAGACAAATTAATCTTAGTCAAAGATCATTTGAAAAATGCAAGCCTTGGTATGTGAAAATCAATAACTAACAAATATCTTGTTGTTGCAAAACACATGTTCAATTTCATTATCACTATGATATTTTTTGATATATACGATGTAGTTTACATGCTAACAAGATTACGGAGAATTGTGACATTAATATACCACCTTAGAATTTCAAGGAGTTTGTAGCAAGTTGGTTTTGTGAAAGATCAAATGGGAAAATATTTTTCTTAAGTTCATGTATTTTTGGACAATGCACTAGTTGTGGAAATTTTTCATTAATTGGACATTGTATGCATGAAATTAGTGAAAATGATTTTGGACAACAATTAGTGGATGTTAAAAGATTTAAGAATATTGAGTATCCTCTAAAAGATGGAAAAATTGGAAAGAGATGCGAATTAATCACATAAAAACTTAGTGTACATGCATTCATTTTAGAATTCAAGAGTATGATTGTTCCAAAATATGTGAAACACTCTCAATATGCTAGATGGCTCAATGGTCAATTCCACAGATGTAGAAATACATTTCCAATTGGTACTATACTATCAATGGTTGACTTTGCAGAAAATTATACTCTTGCTCTACAAGAGGAAACTCAAGATCAATACTACAATTCAATGCAAGTGTCTATGTTTGTTCATATTATTTATAGACATGTACATGATAATACAGAGGATGATAGAATAATTGTGAGGGAGTATCATTTCTATTTAAGTGATAATTAGATGCACTCGCCAGAGTTTGTTCAACATTGTTTTGACAAATTTTATATTAATTTAAGAGAACGAGAAATTCACATGAGAGAATATCTCATATGGTCTGATAATTGTACGGGTCAATTTAAGAATGCTCAAATCTTTTATTGGCTTAGTAGGGTTCACAAGGAAACCAATATACCACATATGTGGAGTTTTTTTGAAGCTGGAAATGGTAAAGGAGAACATGATGAAGCTCATGCATGTGTGAAGAGAATTTTGGCTAGACAACAATTAAAATTTGAGGATGCAGCTAAATTTAAAGATGCACATGCTATTATGGATTGGTGCAATTCAAGATTATCTGTAGCATCAAATGAGAACCGTACAATTAAATGATATGTTTCTTTAATTAAAGAAAATGACATTCCACATAGACTTGACTGTCAGAAAATTAGTGGATTATCATCATGGCATTCATTTAAAAGTTCATATGCAAGTACATGGACTTTGTGGACAAGGGAGCTTGCATGTTTTTGTCAATTTTGTATTTCAAGTGATTGGAATTCTTGCGAGAATAAATAACGGGTCGAAGAGTGGAAGCAAAGATTGCTAACACATGATCAAATATATGAGAAAAATGAAACAACACTTGAAGACAATGATGAAATATTTGCGTCAGAGGACTACGATCATCTTTCAGTTCTTGTACAAGAAGGTAATTATATTTTCTATATCAATTTATATTTGAATTCAACTATTGGTATAATTTTTCTTTTTGCAATTAAAATATATGGTAATTTAATTATTGTCAATTTATATTTCAATTTGTAGGACATGTGTATGTTGTTGTTGCACCTGAGAACAATGAAGAGGAAATTGAGTATTGGTTGGCTAGATGCGTTGAGACCAAACAGAAGTTAGTACAACCTAGAGAATATGATGATGGCTTTCATTATCCTACAGGTTCAATGGTGGTTGTTGGCACCTGGTTACAAAAATACCTAAAAAGGAAGAATGGTTTGCCTGCATTCGAAGACTATGAAAAACATAAGAAGATTATACACTACTCACATTTGCTTTTGGAAACTAATATAAAGTTATCGAGATATCATGGGAGCCCATTTAAGAAAGAGTTGTGGTCGATTTCTATGGAAGAACATGAGATGATTATAGATACACTGCAGAAAAGAGAGGATGCAGATGGTACAATGGAATAAGTATATACAGGTATTTAGATATATGTGTACTTCTAGAATTTTTGATAACTTTATATATAATTTATTTCATTTTTACATCACCTTAACATGTCATAATATTATTATGTATGCATTGTAGAAAATTGAGGCTTGTGGTACAATGGAATAAGTTAAAACACAAGTATACATGTGTATGTATCTATTTAAATAATTTCATCCCCTTAAGAGGTCCCCTTAAGTCAACCCAATTTTCGCACCTCTTAAGATATCCCCTTAAGATATCCCTTTAAGATATCCCCTTAAGACTTCCCCTTAAGATATCCACTTAAGACTTCCCCTTACGATATCCCCTTGAGACTTCCCCTTAAGATATCCCCTTAAGATATCCCCTTAAGACTTCCCCTTAAGATGTCCCCTTAAGTCAACCCAATTTTTGCTCCCCTTAAGATATCCCCTTAAGATGTCCCCTTAAGTCAACCCAATTTTTACACCCCTTAAGATATCCCCTTAAGACTTCCTCTTAAGATGTCCCCTTAAGACTCCCCCTTAAGATATCCTTGAAAGCCATCATCTTATCTATCCCCTTTTAGTACATTTTCTTTATTTCATACTTATGTTCTCCAAAATATTGTAATTACTTATTAAATTTGTTTCTATTATTGCATATTGCTAGTTGAATTTTGCTTCAGGTATATAGCGACACCATTTTGTTTGAAGAACTTTTAATGAATGTTATTTTTAAATATGGTAAGTGTGATGGTATTACATTTACATACTCACAAACATTAATGTGTAGTTGAATTTTGCTTCGTATTTACTATGTTCACAAAATTTTAGTTAAGTTTATTATTTTTTTTTCCTATTATTGCATGTTGCTAGTCGAATTTTGCTTCAGGTCCATAGCGACACCATTTTGTTTGAAGAAATTTTAATGAACATCATCAACTTAAATATGGTAAGTATGATGGTATTACATTTACATACTCACAAAAATTAATTTGTAGTTGAATTTTGCTTCGTATTTACTATGTTCACAAAATTTTAGTTAAGTTTATTAAAGTTTTTTCCTATTATTGCATGTTGCTAGTTGAATTTTGCTTCAGGTCCATAGCGACACCATTTTTTTTGAAGAAAATTTAATGAACGTCATCACCTTAAATATGGTAAGTATGATGGTATTACATTTACATACTCAAAAAAATTAATTTGTAGTTGAATTTTGCTTCGTATTTACTATGTTCACAAAATTTTAGTTACTTGCAATGTGTGTGGACTTCTCTTTGATATGCACAAAATATACGCTGCACATATAATTGAAATAAAATTACATACATATATGATAATAATTACATACATTAACCATCTAAATAATGCATCCATAGACACATGCATTCATCTACATCATGTATATCTAACTTACATTTGCATAAATTAGGGCCATTACATTAATAATTAACATCATTCCATTAATGCATGATCTAATAAATACATACATTAACCATCAAAACAATGCGTCCATCTAAACATCCATGCATAATCATCTAAGAAACATCACACATGCATCCATCTACATCATGTATATATCTAGTACATTTGCATAAATTAGTGTCATTACAATAATAATTAACATCATTACATTAATGCATGATAATAAATACATACATTAACCATCTAAACAATGCATCCATCTAAAGCTCCATACATAAATATCTAAGAAACATCGCATTAAGACCCATTGATCCTAAGTGTATATAAATAGTTCATAGAATTCCTTAAGGTTTGTAATAGGTTGTGGGGTTAACTAATTAATGTTAAGGGGTCATAATAGGAGCTAAGGGGTGTGAATTGATATTTAGGTTTTAGGGTTTAGGGTTTAGGGTTTAGGGTCATACTAGGAGCTAAGGGGTCATAAAGGAGCTAAGGGGTGTGAATTGATCCTAAGGGGTCATAATAGCTCCTATGATACCTTTGGGTTCCTTATACTTCCTACGGGGCCTTAAGGGTTGGTAGGACCCATTCATAAGTACTAAGGGGTCATAATATATCCTGTGACCCCTTACGACCTATTAAGATACATAATAGGGCCTAAGGGGTGCAAATTGATCCTAAGTGGTCATAAATAGGTCGTAGAAATCCTTAGGGTTTCTAATAGGTTGTGGGGATGCCTAGTTAATGTTAAGGGGTCATAAAGAAACTTGAAGTCCTTAATGGGTCTTATGACCCCTTATGGTATTAATAGGTCCTAAGGGCTTTTAATGGGGCAAAAGTGGTCTTAAGGGGTGGTAAGACACATTCATAAGTACTAAGGGGTCATAATAGATCCTGTGACCCTTTAAGACCCATTAAGATACATAATAGGGCCTAAGGGGTATAAATTGATCCTAAGTGGTCATAAATAGGTTGTAAAAACCCTTAGGGTTTGTAATAGGTTGTGGGGATGTCTAGTTAATGTTAAGGGGTCATAAAGAAATTTGAAGTCCTTAATGGGTCTTATGACCCCTTATGGTACGTAATAGGTCCTAAGGGCTTTTAAAGGCGCCAAAGTGGTCTTAAGGGGTGGTAGGACCCATTCATAAGTACTAAGGGGTCATAATAGATCCCGTGACCTCTTAAGACCCATTAAGATACATAATTGGGTCTAAGAGGTACAAATTGATCCTAAGTGGTCATAAATAAGTCGTAGAAATCCTTACGATTTGTAACAGGTTGTCGGGCTACCTAGTTAATGTTAAGGGGTCATAAAGAAATTTGAAGTCCTTAATGGGTCTTATAACCCCTTATAGTACGTAATAGGTCCTAAGGGATTTTAACGAGGCCAAAGTGTTCTTAAGGGGTGGTAGGACCCATTCATAAGTACTAAGGGGTCATAATAGATCATGTTACCCCTTAAGACCCATTAAAATATATAATATGGCCTAAGGGGTACAAATTGATCCTAAGTGGTCATATATAAATAGGTCGTAGAAACCCTTAGGGTTTGTAATAGGTTGTAGGGCTCTCTAGTTAATGTTAAGGGGTCATAAAGAAATTTGAAGTCCTTAATGGGTCTTATGACCCCTTATGGTACATAATAGGTCCTAAGGGCTTTTAATGAGGCCAAAGTGGTCTTGAGGGGTGGTAGGACCCAATCATAAGTACTAAGGGGTCATAATAGATCTTGTGACCCCTTAAGACCCATTAAAATACATAATAGGGCCTAAGGGGTACAAATTGATCCTAAGTGATCATAAATAGGTTGTAGAAATCCTTAGGGTTTGTAATAGGTTGTGGGGCTGCCTAGTTAATGTTAAGGGGTCATAAAGAAAGTTGAAGTCTGTAATGGGTCTTATGACCCCTTATGGTATGTAATAGGTCCTAAGGGATTTTAATGGGGCCAAAGTGGTCTTAAGGGGTGGTAGGACCCATTCATACGTACTAAGGGGTCATAATAGATCCTGTGACCCCTTAAGACCCATTAAAATACATAATAGGGCCTAATGGGTACAAATTGATCCTAAGGGGTACAAATTGATCCTAAGTGGTCATAAATAGGTCATAGAAACCCTTAGGGTTTGTAATAGGTTGTGGGGCTGTCTAGTTAATGTTAAGGGGTCGTAAAGAAAGTTGAAGTCCTTAATGGGTCTTATGACCCCTTATGGTATGTAATAGGTCCTAAGGGATTTTAATGGGGCCAAAGTGGTCTTAAGGGGTGGTAGGACCCATTCATAAGTACTAAGAGATCATAATAGATCTTGTGACCCCTTAAGACCCATTAAAATACATAATAGGGCCTAAGGGGTACAAATTGACCCTAAGGGGTACAAATTAATCCTAAGTGGTCATAAATAGGTCGTAGAAACCCTTAGGATTTGTAATAGGTTGTGGGGCTGTCTAGTTAATGTTAAGGGGTCATAATGAAATTTGAAATCCTTAATGGGTCTTATGACCCCTTATGGTACGCAATAGGTCCTAAGGGATTTTAATGGGGCCAAAGTGGTCTTAAGGGGTGGTAGGACCCATTCACAAGTACTAAGGGGTCATAATAGATCATGTGACCCCTTAAGACCTATTAAGATACATAATAGGGCCTAAGGGGTACAAATTGATCCTAAGTGGTCATAAATAGGTCGTAGAAACCCTTAGGGTTTGTAATAGGTTGTGGGGCTATCTAGTTAATGTTAAGGGGTCATAAATAAACTTAAAGTCCTTAATGGGTCTTATGACCCCTTATGGTACGTAATAGGTCCTAAGGGATTTTAATGGGGCGAAAGTGGTCTTAAGGGGTGGTAGGACCCATTCATAAGTACTAAGGGGTCATAATAGATCATGTGACCCATTAAGATCCATTAAGATACATAATAGGGTTTCTATTATGTGTTAAAACTTTAAGGTTACAATTACAAGTTATGTGTTTCAGGTATGTGGTGCGGGTTTCTCATTTGTTTTAGTTTTCTATTGTACATGTGTGGATAATAAATTCTCAAAAAAGAAATACAAACAAATTTACATCTATATATATACTAAATACAAGAACAAATTAAATACATTTATTAAACTAATTTTAACATCTAAGAAATATCGCACATGCATCCATCTAAATAATGTGTATCCAATACATTTGCATATCCATCTACATTATGTATATCTAAACAGTGCATCCATCTAAAGGTTATGTAATAGGTCCTAAGAGATTTTAATGCATCTAAAGGGGTCTTAAGGGGTGGGAGGACCCATTCATAGGTACTAGGGTTTCTATTATGTGTTAAAAATTTAAGGTTACAAAATTACAAGTTATGTGTTTCAGGTATGTGGTGTGGGTTTCTCATTTGTTTTAATTTCTATTGTACATTTTCTAATGTACATTTTACGATATATATACTAAATACAAGAAAAAATTAAATACATTTACTAAACTAATTTTAACATTGACATACAATAATTGATTAAATAAATTTGACATACATTGTATTTTTCATAATAAAAATAACAATAAATACTATTAAAAAAATAATAAAAAAAATATTTAAACTTAATATATTAAAAAAAAGACCTACGTGCAAGTGGTGTAGACGACAAGAGAAGACGTAGAGGTGGTGTAGACGGAAACTAAAGAGCTGCAACTCTGAAGGAAAAAAAACAACAGATATGATTAGAAAAATAGTTCAAACTACTAAAAAAATTTAAAAAATGACAATAAAACTAAAAAAAAGTTGAAAACATCAACACTTGAAGGAATTTGGGCTCTAACAAAATGTGGTAAAGCTCTGGAGCAGGATCACGCTAGCTAAAAATGATAATAAAAGTGTCAAAATTGGTCACGTATGAAACATCACCCCGTTCTGGGATGAGGTAGCATTTCAAATGTCACCTCGTTTCGAGCGTGACCCCATTTAGCCTCGGGACCCCGTCACTTACGGGGTGACAATTTGAATTAAGGCTCAGGGTCCTGAAGTGAAATGTTGCCCCACTTTTTAAAAATGTCACCCCGTTTCTTGAAGTATGATTTCGAGAAAATGACTAAGTTAAAAAGTTCCACCTCAAGTGGACTCATCTTCTTGCACACACCCAGAGGTATCATTAAGATTGTTCCCAAAGATGGGGAAAAAACTCTCATTAAGAACTGGAGACCTATCACTCTCCTCAATGTATCTTATAAGATTTTAGCCAATATTCTTTCTCTGAGACTTGTGAATATCTTGCCTAAATTTATTTGTGCTACCCAGACTGGTTTCATTAAGGGTAGATATATTCTTGAGAATCTGATCACCAATTGGGAAGCCATGAATTGGGCTAGTTACTCTCAACAAAATTTTTCCATGTTTCTCCTTGATTTTGAAAAATCTTATGACAGAGTGGGATGGAGCTTTATCTCCATGATGCTTGAGGCTTTTGGTTTTCCTAGTACCTTCTGCAACTCGGTTCATATGTTGTTTAATGACACTTTTTCCCAAGTGGATGTTAATGGCTCTCTTTCTTATCCTTTCCCCCTGGGTAGATCCATCAGACAAGGATTCCCTTTGGCCCCTGCCCTTTTTTTTATTTCCTTGGAAGCTTTATACTATATTCTTAGAGATAGTTCTATGTCCCATGTTGTTAAAGGTATATCTCTCCCCAATAATGATGAGCTTATCAACTGCCAGTTTGCTAATGATACTTCCATGTTCTTTGATTCCAATGCTGACAACTTTGAAGCTTTACAAAACAATCTTAACTATTTTTGTACTATCTCTAGTGCTCATTTATCTCAATCCAAATCCATACGTCTTGGCAGGGAGGATCAACCCCCTTATTGGTTTAAGCAATATAACTTTCAATGGGGAGGCCCTCATAAAATTGTTAAATATCTAGGCATTCCTTTTTCTATTGAGACCTCCCTCAAAGATATGTGGTTTTAGATTAATGATAAGATTACCAAGAAGCTGGATAAATGGCATAATAGATCCTTTTCCTTAGCGGGCAGGGTTCAAGTCTGTCAAAAAATTCTTTCCTCCTATAATATCTACTATTTTTATGCCTGGATGTTCAGTAACTACCAAATCTTGGAAATTCAAAAAGTTGTTAGGAATTTTCTTTGCTCAGATGGAAAAGGTAATAAAAAGATGCATGTTGTTAAATGGGTATGGTGCCATACTGATAAGCTCCTTGGGGGTTTAGGTTTGAAGGATCTTAAACTCCAAGGGACGACCCTTGCTGCAAAATGGATTTTTTCATTCTATGGATGGTTATGATCCATGGAAGGTTCTTGTTAGGCATAATATTGAATGGGGCTTCCCTAAACATGCTAAAAATTGGAAGAATCTTCCTTTTAGTGATTTGATTATTGGTAACTTTCCTATTGTTGTTCAAGGCTCTGTTGTTTTTAGATCCATATGGAAAGCCTGGGATTAAGTTAGGAAGAATATTACCAACAAGGAATTCCATGATGATAAGCATCTATATGGTGAAAGATCCATCTGGTGGAACCTTCAATTTTCTGGAAAACCCCTCACCCTCTCCCAAGGGTGCTCTGCTAGGCACTGGAATAAAATGGGCATCTCTCAGTTGGCTGATCTCTTTGAGCATGATAAGATTATCAGCTGGAATGATCTTAGGAACAATTTTGATATCCCAGCCTCTCAGAAGAAGACCTATAATATGGTTCTTAAAGCTTCTAAGGACCTGCCTACTGCTTATCTTATTGACTCTCACATATTCTTAAATTGTAAATGGCCGAATTGGGTCGTTATATCCAAAATCAAAGCTAAAATTATATACAAAGTTATTAGGTATAATGAGACCATCATTGACCATGTGAACTTTGTTCAGTACTTTTCCCTTGATAACAGATCTTGGAAAAATTATTTTGATATTTTATGGAAAGGTACCATTGAGTGAGTATTGTAGCTTATGCAGACTTCCTGAGTCTGGAAGGCACATTCTTTTTTATTGCATTTTTGCTAAGGAAATTTGGAATATGTTTGGTATTACTTATCCAATAAATGTGAATATGCTAGAAATTATCACTGGGAATGTTAATGGTCTTAAAAAATATTCTAATCTCTTTTGGAATATTCTCTCTTCTAGTGTTCTTTGGCAGATTTGGAAGTGCAGGAATGAGGAAAGGTATTAGAACAACCCCAGAGTTCTTACTGAGTCTTTTCAAAAACTCACTGATTTTAAAATTTTCTTGCAGGTCCACACTACTATGATGATGGACAAGGAGAAGCTTAAAAGCTTCCTGAAAAATGGCTATGCCACCTTCTTCATTTCTGAGTTGAAGCATGGATACGACTAGAGAAGGAATATGGATGATCTTCAGATGTTCGAGAGGACCTGTAAGAAGCTCAACCAGGAAATTAAAAAGAACATCAAGTCAAAAAAGGACCAGAACTTCATGCTGTCGCAAATCCAGGAGCAGAAAAGTATTGTGTGGATGGAGGGTTCTATGGGCTGGACTGCCTGGGTTGACACCCACAATGATATCTTGCACTAGTTTTCTTTTGATATACTATCACTGATTTTGAACTTTTTTAACTTGTACATTCCGATGTAATCACTTTTTGTGAGGTCGGGCCTCTTCTTTTGAACTCTCCGATGTAACTGAGCTGGTGCTATCATGTTTTTTGATCCTCTTATATATATATATATATA
>MU225001.1:575036-596125 GCA_018584345.1 Thuja plicata | reverse complement strand
AATATATATATATATATATATATATATATATATATATATATGTATATATATATATATATAATTATTACAATTTCTAATATATAATATAAAATACTATATCATATATGTAATATTATATACAAAGTTTCTTATTTAATTTGTAATATATAATAATTTTTATTTTATTAAATAATGATTAATTAAAATATACTTAATATTTATAATAAAATGAAAATTTAAATTACATGTATAATTATAATTAAAACTAATTATGGTAAGTACTTGTTTTTATTGTTATTGTTATTGTTATATTGTTATTGCTATTGTTATTGTTATTGTTATTGTTGAGAATCATAGTATTGTTATGGTGCTATCATATAATATAAAATACTATATGGTGCTAATCATGTTATTGTTATTGTTATTGTTTTTGATTTAGAAAAGCAACCAAAATCGAGGGTTAACCTGAACAAAAAACTAGCACGAGGAGTGCCGAAACCAGCAAACCACCCACAACAAACCCTCAGCCTATGCCAATTTTGAAAACCAAAAACCAAGAAAGAAAATCAACAGGCCCCAGCTCCAACATAGAGCTGGTAACCAGCTTGGAAGTCCTAATAGGCCCCAACCTCACCATAAGGTTGGTAACCAGCCTATGGTAGTAATTACCAGAAAAGTCAAAATTAACAGTAACGAACATCGGAAAGCAGAAATTAACAGAAACAAACTAGTCTGATTGTTATTGTTATTGTTGAGAATCATGTTATTGTTATGGTGCATTCATATAATATAAAATACTATATCATATATCTAATATTATATACAAAGTTTCTTATTTAATTTGTAATATATAATAATTTTTATTTTATTAAATAAATATTATTTAAAATATACTTAATATTTATAATAAAATGAAAATTTAAATTACATATATAATTATAATTAAAACTAATTACGGTAAGTACTTGTTGTTATTGTTATTATAATATAGATCAATTATTATATGTATAATTATATGTGATGCTAGTTATCTAATTATTAATATGTTTAATTAGTTAATAATAAATTTTGTATGATTATTATTATAATTATATATTTCATATTTTAATAGATATTTATTAATTTAATCTTAGAGATTTTTTTTCTTGATAAAAAGATTTGATTTTTATTACTAAATGATAATTGAGCTTGGCCCAAACCATGGGCAATAATAATTAGGGATATTACCTTCCCAAATTAGGTATCTAATAGTTGATCTAACAACAAAATAAAATGGGTCCTAAAAAGACTTATAAAAGGTCAATCAAGAATTACCACTAGCTCCTCCTTTACTTTGAGACCTGAGGGTCATGTCAAAGGACACCTTCTTGGTATTCTTCTCTCTTTTACCTTTCATCATTTGTCAACCATCTTCCACCCTGGCCACCTATATCTGCCAATCTGAAAATGTATCCTAGGAGAGAATTGCCATATTAGTTAGACTCTACCTGATCATCCATTAACTGAGGATCCTCCTCCTTTTCTCAGGATCTTATTGGTCCTTTCTTCTCCTTTCCTTTTAGCATTTATTCTCGACTGTTGTGACTCAACTCCTTATTATTACCTAATGTACCACCATTAGTACTATTCCAAGTTGGTTGCACAACCCAATCTGGAGCCTCAGAAAACTGTTGCACCCCTTCACTACTAATAGCTAGAGAGTGACATTTTTTTCTCTCATCCTTTTTTCTCCATTGCATAATTAAGGGGGATACATATTTCCACAAGGAAGATATCTAAACCCTACTTTTCTTGCAACATTGGTTAGCAATGTGCCTAATCTGAAAATACCTTCTGCACTGAAATAGATCCCCCTCATAGTCTAAGGGTTTCACCCAAAAGCGTTGAAAAGATTTAGTCATGATTTATTTTTTGAGTACATCAAACACAACCATCTCCACCAAAATTAGAGCATAATTTGAGTGCAAGAGGTTTGAAAAGCCTTCATCCACCATCAAGAAACCTAAAGAATTCTCTATAGCCTGAAAGCAAGAATCAAAATAGAAATGTAAAGGGATGTTAGTCAATCTTACCCAGACTGAAACCTTATCAAAACTTCCATAAAAAGAAAAAAAAGTTGGATGTCATGAATTCAACATAAAAGGAAACTTTTCATTCTAGATCCAATGATATACACAAAAAATTATTTCTGTCTTGATTATTTTCAAAAAATACAATGAAAATCCCTCTAGCTGCTAGGTGAATTTGGACACACCCTTCCAAGATGGGCTCCGAGCTTAAAGTAATATAATGAAGAAGATCTTTCAAGCCTGGCCAACAATGCTTGAAATAACTTGTTGGTTCCCAACAATATTTTACGCTATAAGAAGCTACTAGTACACTCTTCAACAAATTCTATAGAGAAACAAACTCCAATTAATAAATTCCTAAGAGGATTGGACCAACTGATAGGGATACTGATTCCCTCTACACTTTAGGTTTTGAAAAACCAATGCAAGTAGACCTTTGATATGCTCGAATACACACACAAAACCCATGACTAGCTTTACTTAAGCATAAATCTCATATAAGTGCTCAACATAACAGGGAGATATTAGATAATGACTAATTATCCATTAAACATCAAGCTTCCATGGAACATGAGATTGGGGCAAGAAAACAACAAAAACATATTGAAAAGTTAAGATATTCTTGAGTTTAATCTTTTATTTTGCAGAAAGAAACAACATGAGTTTGAACAACCACACACTTGTAAAACCCACAACAACTATGATCAATGCCTCATCCCATTGGGCATTTGAGTAATCATAAATACAACATCAGATAATAGAGTTTCATCCATAGCATATGATCTAATAATATTGCATTACAATATTCTTCTCAACAATCCTAATCCAGCCTACTTATCAAAATCCCTGCACAACCCCAACAAATTTGCAACTTCTATCAAGCATTTAATTGACCCCTTAGGCCCCGTTTGTTTGGGGAATTGGAATTTGACTCAAAACCTTATTATCACAAAACCAGGATATGATTTCTAATTCCACCTATTTAGTGGGAAGATGATGCCACTCATTTTGGTGTCTAAACCCGATTTTGCTTGACGAATCCAGAATTGCAATTTAGAGAAACAAACGTCGGATTCACAAAAATGAGAAGTGTCACTCCCAAAAACGGGAAGTGTCACTCCCAATTCCGCGAAACAAACGGGGCCTTAGATTAAAGAATGAAAGAGAATCACATATCTCACAACAAGACACTAGATGAGATAACCCTTTGTTTTATTCCATTAAATACATGACTAATTTTGTAGACTAGAGAGATCTTAATCATAATTATATTTCAACAAAACACTTTTCTATCTCTGCCATACAATATTAATACAACCTAAAGACTCAAAACATTCAAAATACTTAACAAAAATTCTTCTAAATTGCTCTATGAAAATAAATTATAATGTTGTCCATTCTCAGCTAAAGTTACTACTAGAACCATAAAAATTGGAACTATATTCTCATGTTTGAATCAGCACCCCTTGTAAGTGATAAAGAAAATCCTTTTATAGAACAAGCATTGCAACAAGCTACATATCACTTTAGGGAAAAAAAAGTTACCACTCAACAAAAAAACTTGGGAAGAGAACCACCAACTAAAAATTTGAAGAGAGCCAACTGAAAGAAGAATAGAGCCACAATATATCTGTAGTAACAGAGAATTAAAGATTTGATATGCAATTGAAAACTTTTTCTTGTCTAACACACTCAATCTATCAACTCGACATCAATGTTATTTAATCCTACTCAAAAGATCTGATCTGCATTTTATTCTAATAGTATATGATTCTATACCCTGCCAAAATATTTGATCTGCATTTGACTCCATCCTCTCCTTTCTGCAATGACCTGGTTCTTGTGGCAAGACAGTTAATTTCTCTTAACAAAACTAGCCAATCATCTATCGCCACTTGTCTGCCACCCTTCAAACACTCCTTGGCTCCAGACCCATGGTAACATCTCACTTCTTCCTTGGAACAGTCATGACCAAAAAAATTTGACACATGGTGGCCATTTTCTATCTCTCGGACATAAACAACCAACTGCATCATAACCTGAGATCTCACAACCAACATCTTTCATCACTGCCACGACCTCATCTCTGAATAGCTAGTTAGAAAGATTACCATCCAAAACCACAGCGAGTAGGAGACAAGCCATCAATTTATCATTTTGGACAAGTGGGAGTCACTCTCTATTTCTCTAGTGTGAGAATAATATTCCCTTTCATCCAACGAGGCAGAAAAAAAGAAAGGAATTTTACCTTTATCCTCCACGTCTTAAAATGGGCCCAAGCACCAACCAATTAAACATCACCATACATATCATGTCAGCACCTAGACCCACCTTTCTTCAAGACAAAGGTAGTCATTGGACAAGACATAACTCCTAAACCAAGGACCCAAGTTATTCAAAAATAATACAACTGTCGGGACCCACTAATTGGCATCAACTAAATGAATTATGGAACAACTAGGGGAAAAATCCTCTGATGACTAAAGTGTTCGACAGATTAACACTAGCTAGCCCAAGCAACATGGCAATGTCTCATGAATTCTCCAACCCTAGAATAATATTCCATCTCATCTAGCTACCTCGCGACCACCGTTCATCTCCGACTCACATCATGTCTTTCCAACTGCTAACTTACCTCGCGAGCTCACGAATACCCTTCATCTCCCAACCTAGGTACGTGGTAGCATCTTATGAAATTTTCAGCATTTTTGTGCTATCTTCTTTAACCACCTTAACCTTGCGACTAACCAACACTCACCAACTCTCTGAGTATATCAATGACAACCCTAAAGTATCACAACCTCGGGAATAACCGCTATCTTGTGCGAAGGCACATATAAAAAAATATTTGAGCCCCTGGGGACCTAATGTGGGACAAATCCTTATTTGAAAATCTCCACTATTTATGCATGGAATGAGTATACTGGCTCAGGTTGTTACGAATAGCTCTACATTTGTCCAGTGCATTTTCATGAAAGTTTCTAAAGACATTCTACCATATCATCATATTGAAACCTCATACTCCACAACCTCCATTTTGACATGAGTAGAAAGAATGCTAGCATGGAAAGAATGACTTCCTAACAATTTTTTTCATTAGCTTGAAAACCTCATGTTGTTCCAATAGATCCACAGTCTCTACAACCATTTTTACTATCAAAATCCTTCTAGTTCTTCCCTGAGCCCTAACCTTGTCCTTGGTAATCAATCCGGTATAAAACACATGCCTCTGAAGTAGGTCATTATGTTAAAAATGAATAAGTGTATAGTACAGATTCCCGTGACCCACTCAAAATGCGTACTTGAAATACTGATCTCCAATCTCTGTATGGTAGAATGCAAAGGATCAAATATAATCCATAAAAAGGGAAAAACACATTTCTAAGGCCAATTTGCATAAAATTTATTGATAAATTGAATCATATACTTTCAAACTAGGCCTTTCAAATACGTGCAAAAATGTATTTCCATGCCTTTCGAAAAAATCAACATGGTAATCTCAAAAAGTTTGAGAGTGCTAACACAACAATCAAACCAAGTTCTATAAAAAATCTAACATTATGTGCCATCTTATTTTCCACCTCTTCTTTTAAATCTATAGTTAAAGCTTTTCACGATGATGGATGAATAGACCCCAATGTTGTATCTTCCTTACTTAACTGTCAAGGCACCTTTTTGTTTGAATTATTCCAAGGGGGGGGGGAATGACCCATACCCCCAACCTTCTCACTTTACATCTATGTATTCCCCTAATGAACACCCCTTTCCAAATACTTCATGCCATGATACATCTGTGGATGGCCCTTAGGATGGGATCCAATGCCATTATTCCCCAGCCTTAGCCTATACCATTAGCTAGCTCCAATTATGGTTTTCCAGTTCTTATTCAACCTAGAGAGAAGATTCCCAAAATGATGATCCCTACTTAGTAAATTCCCCACATCTTTTGGGAAGCACAAAGATGCTCCACTACTAGTTATAAACCTACGAAAACCCTAGGAATGGTAGCGCTTAATGCTATCATCACTCCAATCTGATAGTTGTGAATTTAGTTATTCTTTATTATTATATATCAAAGATTAAAAAATAGTGTACATATCAAGTTTTAATTCTGATTTTAGCGACTCTCATTTTCTCAAACCATTATTAAACATATCTAGTTTTTGTTACATGCATAAATCATTATTGTTACAATATTGTTTAGATTTAGTCAATCAGAAAAAGGGCTTGAAACCAACATGAAAAGTAACATCAAGTCTTAAATATGGTTCAAGGGGAATTCACAAGTTGTGAGTTCAACCAGAAACCAGAACAAAACTACCAGCAAAAGATCCAGAAATAAAAAGAACTAGAGATATGACTACTCACAGGAAATTAAATAGAGGGAAGATTAATCCCTTTTCAATCTTCATTAATCTCCTTGAGCTTATCTAGAATTGAAATCATCATGGGAGGACACATAGAAGTGTTTGAAGAGGTCCCTTCTTTGGGTGAGAGAGTAGCCACCTATAAATTTTCCTCCCTCTTCCTTTGTTGGCTCTCCTTTCTTCTAGCTCTTCCTATAGTGTGTTTAAATAAAAGGTCATCTTGTCTATCCTTTGTTTGCTGAAAAAAACCAAATCCGGTAACTTGTTAGTGACCTACGATTGATTAACTTTCACATTATCTAATGCACTATGCATTTCCTATTTCTCCTCCTCTGAGGGAAGGAGGGATTTCAATTCATGAATTTGGTCTTCCATAATATCCCTAATGTCAATTTTTTGAACCAATTTGTTTGCCACCTCCCATAAACTATCATCCCCCTTCTTGTGGGTCCAATCCCCCACCTTAGCTTCAACCTTTTTAATAGCTTCATGTTTGTTGATATTTTTTCCTGATAATGTGTAATTGCGTTATCAACCACTTGATAATGGCATTTTGTCTATTGTAGAGGGTGCATAATTCTTCTACCTTTTTTCCAATCTGATCCAAATCTAATTTCTCAAAAATAGGGGTGGCCTTTATAGAAGTGAGAGGGGAATATTAAGTGGGCTCTTAGGATCACCTAGTTACCCCCGAGTGATAAAAATAAGAGATGGGGAGTTTTGGGATAGATTGGGGGATTTAAAAATAGTATTCTCATGGGTTTGCTCTGACCCAGTGGATCATGAGGAAGAGAAATCCTTAGACACAACCACCATTTTTTTCCCTTAGTTTTCTCAATAATAGGGGCCTTATACTTAGATTTTCTGGGGGGATTTTCTTGATTCAACTTCATAGTTGATTTCTCCAATTTGCTTTAAAATAGACCTATTGGCTAGTAGTCTTATTAGGCTTCCTATTCTGAGAAAATAAGGATTTTCTCCACTTCTTTCTAAAGTAACCCTGCAACTTTTCTTTGGTTCTTGGGTTGATTTTCCAAAATCTCAAATATTTTTGGGGTCTTAGGGTTCTAACGTTCTGTACAATGCCCTAACCCAAAATGTGTGATTTAGGAGGGTTTTAGGACTTCACTAGCTTCTTGGATAGTCTTCAAGTTTAAGAATCCAATATTGATTGGCATGACCTTCTCCTCTTCACCAATTCTATGTAAGACTCCCAACTTTAACTCCCAATAGCTAATTGTGTATTTAATTCACATCTCTGCGAGTTATACAATCTGTAACAATATCTTCCCTAGTCAGGCTCACCACTGGTTCGCTTAGGGAAAGACCTTAAACATGCTTCCTCTGTATTTGAATGCCCAATATACTATATATTTTATGTACATAGAGTCTACTCACTATCCCCAAGAGGTTGTACAGATTGAACAATGGGATAGTGAGCTAGGTCTACATCTTTACAAACTGCCTAGTTTAAACTAGTGACAGTGCAAAACAAAACTATTTACAGAAACCTAAGTAAAGAAATTCAAAATAGAAAATCAATGTCACACAAAACAATAAAAAAAACTATTCTAAGACATGCATGATATAAAATGCATAATTCAATCCATTCTCCATCTACTGTTACCAAATAACTAACTAAATGCACACAAAACATCACTTCTCTATATTCTCAAAAATCCAAATCCATAAAATAGGTGTCTAACCTTGGGATTAGTTCATAAAAGGTCTTAAATAGGTGAAACATGCCTTTGGTTTCCACTTAGGTCATTTCTCCACTAATTTTGCAAAATTGGACAACGTTGTCCGAGAAACTTGTAAAAGTTGCAAATGCAACTTTTTACATCTTTTTTGCATCTTTTTACAACTTCAAGAAAATAATTTCAAACGCTCGTCTAACCTCATCCTAGACTCCAACATAGGTTGAAACATGATAATAAACATCTCCAATCCCCTGATGACATCATTCTAACATCAACATATCTTCTAACCAATTAGGAGGCTTTACAACATTTTATCCCATAATTGCATTTTTCTAGGAACTTAAGACTTAACTAGACCCTAATCCCTATTGTACTCACATACTATGGTCAACATGTCCTTATATCAAAAAGAAAAAATTCCTCAGAGGGATTCACACACAAAAAACATAAGATTAATTCACAAACCCATGGGTGCTCCTGCACCATTCTCCCCCTCTGCACAAAGATTAAGGAACGTTAGGGGATATCAGAGAGATATCATTGCTAAAATTCTTGAAATTTCTTTCCTCAGCCCATGTAGCTTCAGATTCAAGGTGATCCTTCCACTAAACCAAGTTTTCCATATACACCGTGTGTCTGGTTGTCTTCTTCACTCTGGATTCTAAAATCTTCTCTACTTGAGGCTTAGCTTTTGGAGGTAAAGCTACTATACTGACATCTTCTAAGATCTCTTGAATAGTCTGGTTTTCTTCTAACAATTGTCCCTTTAATTTCACCAAGTCTACTACATTAAACACTCGTGAGATGCCCAAATCTGAAAGAAGTTCCACCTTATAGGCATTCTGCCTATACTTAGCAAGTATCTTGCATGGTCCCACTGTTTTCATCTGCAACTTTGTAGGCATTCCTTTCTGCAATATGGATTTTTTTAGATGAACCATGACATAGTCTCCCACATCAAGTTGAACATATCTTCTTTTCTCATCCACCTTGGCTTTCAGTTTGTGAGTAGCCTCTTTTATAGTCTTCTTAACTTTCTCATGAATCTCTTTCATTGTCTTAGAGAACTCTTCTGCCTGACTACTCCTATACTCCATGTGTCCTAGATCTTTGACCTCACATACTCCCCTTGGGTGCATCCCATACACTATCTCGAAAGGACTTCTACTAGTGGTCCGGTTAAGTCTATCATTATAGGCATATTCAACTTGTGGAATAACTAGATCCCATGTCTGCCCATACTCTTTGGTTAGGCATCTAAGCAAGTTACCCAACACCCTATTAATCACCTCAGCTTGATAATCTATTTTTGGATGTTAAGCTGATCCAAAAGACAAGCTACTACCCAATCTGCTCTATAGAGTCATCCAAAAATTACCCATAAACTTGACATCCCTATCTGACACAATGCTTAGGGGAAGTCCATATATCCTCACCACTTCCTTAAAAAATTGATGAGCTATATAACTGGCATCATGGGTAGTCTTTCAAGGAATAAAATGAATCATTTTTCTAAAGCTATCTACCACCACATAGATACTATCCAATCCTATCTTTGTCTTAGGGATCCCTATTATTAAATTCATGCTAATGCACTCCAATGGTCTATTGGGAATGGGAAAAGGTTGGTACAGACTTGCATTACTAGCTCCCCCTTTTTCTTTCATACACATAGTACATTTTTCAATATACTTTCTGACATCTCTAGGCAACATGGGCCAATGATAGAACCTCTATACTAACTCCATATTTTTTTTGATGCCAAAATGTCCGTTGAGGCTACCATTGTGCTTCTCCTGAATGAGATTTTCTCTCATTGAACCCTTTGGGACACATAACTGATTCTCTTTAAAAAAAATACTACTCTGTAATGTATATTATACAAATTGACTGTGAAAGTGATTTTGAAAATCAGGACATACCTTGTAGGCTTCAGAAAAGTCTTCATCATCTCTATAGATGTCCTTAAAACTCTCTATGCAAATACTTTGGAGTTGAACTTCTATAACTGTCAGCAATCTCCTACTCAAGGTATCTTCCAAATTATTCATCTATCCCTTATTGTGCTTGATAGTAAATGTAAAGGCTTGCAAATACTCCATCCATTTTAGGTGCCTATTGCTCAATTTGTCTTGTGTGTTAATATAGCTCAAGGCATGGTTGTCTGTGAACACCACAAACTCTCTAGGTAGGAGATAATGTCTCCATTTCCTAAGTGACTTTACTAGAGCTTACAACTATAAGTCATAATCTGAATACTTTTTCTTTGCTTCCTTGAGCTTCTCACTAAAGAATTCTATAGGCCTATGCTCCTGACTCAACACTCCTCCTACTGCCACTCCACTTGCATCACACTCAATTGTAAATAGATTGTCAAGACTAGGTAAAAAAATGATAGGTCGGGTAGCTACCTATTATTTCAACTTCTCAAAGGCTTTTCATGCTTCATAATTCCATTGGAACTTGGGTTTCAATCCACCTTTAATGGTGTCTAGCACTGGTGCACAAATACCACTGAAATTCCTTATAAATTTTCTATAAAACTGAGCTAACCCATGAAAGCTCCTTACCTCTTTCCTTGTGGTTTATGTTGTCTAGTTCAAGATAGCCTCCACCTTGCTTGGGTTCATCTTCAATGAACCTTGAGACACTACAAATCCCAAGTGTTAGGGATTTTTCTTGTATGAATAACAGTGCTTGAAATGACTACTTGAACACCATGTTGTCTATACTGATTTAGATGCAAGAAAATCCTAATTGCTAAGGATTAGATAAGATCCTTCTTCATTTTTGAGCTCCACATATACTCAGGCAGGTTTTACGTCTTTATGATTACTGATTACATAGTATATATTAATGTGGAAATTGATTTGCTATGTATCTTTGTTAAACCAACTTATGAAACACCTTGCAAATGACCAGGCATAACCAAATGCAAAACTTAAGCATACAAACCATGATTGTAAATATAGCATAAATCAGTGATACAAGGATTTTCATCCTTCTTCCTTTTAAGGAGGGATAACCTAATGATTTACTCTTTAAGAAATCAACAAACTGAATAGTATCCCGTTGATACAAATCCTTATGAGTTCAGCTCAATTATTCTCAGTAACAGAAGTATTTTGATTAAAATGATTTTTGATATTGGATGAGGAACAAACTGCAAACTATATCCTAGACCAGTGCCTATCCCTTGGGCAAAGAGGCAATGAAAACATGAATTAATAGATATAAGCTAATGAAAATACTATAGAGTGCCTTACAAACTACATGTAGTTGAGATAGAGTGCCTTACAAACTATCCTCTCATATGCATACATCTACATCAAATCCTTATCACAATTCTTTGGTCTCTGAAATCATCTATGAAACTTAGTCCTCTCCTTGAAAGGAACTCATAAATAATTAGAAAAACTACCTTGTAGCAGATGTATTTCAAATGCCTTACAGGTGAAACACACTAGAGCACAAACAGAATGCAAAGAGACAAGATAATATGAAAGAGGGAAAACTACACTATATTCTATTAATGGATTCAGCTTCAACACATCCAGACAATAAGCCTTTAGAATATCAAAAGACATAGAAGTATAACTTACAATAAAATTTCCACAAGACCAACAGGGACCTGCTCTGGGCATCTGCAGGAAAAAACCAGAATAGAGCAGAGGAAAGGAACCCTTACAACTGAGAAAAGAAGAGGATATATAGAAGAGAAGAAACCCTAAAAACTATGTCTGGCAAACACTTGTCCTTCTCTCAAATCTGATTTGCACTTATTCCTTCCTTTCCAAAAATCTAATCCTTCTCGGTGACTTCAAAAAACTGATTTTACTTGCATTTCAACTCTTCAAAATATCTGATTGATTTAATCAATTTTTTACTCCACTTGTCTTTTTTAAAATCTGATTTTATCCTCATTATAACTCTTTCATTCTGCCACTGAGAAGCTTTCCAAATCTGATATTAATTTGAGAAAATCTGATTTCATTCTTCTTCAAAAAATCTCTGGGAAAGCAAATATGAATCTGATTTTGCAAATGAAATATATGTATTTTATCTCTTCTTTCTGTGCAAATCTGATCTCCATAATCTAATCTTCATTCTGTCCAAATTTGTCATGCTTCTGCAAAAAATCTGATTTCCTCTGTGTTGAAAATTCTTCTCAGAATGTATTTTCAAATCCTTGAAAAATAAAAAATCTGCACTAGACTATAGAAAAGACTATATAGATTTAATATTTTATGCAAATCTGATTTTTATATTCCTTTTAATATTCCATGCACAAGCTATAACATTTTAAATCATTTTCATTTTGAAATCTATTTTATGCCTTATTCTCCCAGAATCCACCAAATTTTGACACTTGTCACATGCTGATTTGCTGCTCTAAACTGGCCTTTTAACTCACCTTTTAACAGCAGTCATCTTTTCCTCTTTGTCTCCAAGTCTCTAAATAATTCCTTTAACTCTGATTTGATTTGGATATTTGGAGACAAACCTTTAGTCTCTAAGTCTCCAAATCATTTGTTTAACTCTGATTTGATTTGGAGACTTGGAGACAAGCTTTAGTCTCTAAGTCTCTAAATCATTTTGCTAACCATGGGTTTGTTGGGAGACTTGGAGACTACCTTTAGTCTCTAAGTCTCTGAATGAGCTTTAACTTGACTGCACCTTGACCATGCCTTGACTGTGGTTAACTTGGATAGTGTAGTCTCTAAGTCTCTAGATCAATTCGCCAACTATGGTTAGTTCTGGAGACATGGAGACAAGCTTTAGTCTGTAAGTCTCTGAATCATTTTCTTGTCTTTGGAGACTTAGAGACTTAGAGACTAGCTTTATGCATTTTTACTCCAAAATAATGGGGCCCACAAGAATTTTGAAATTTCAACCAAGAGATCCACCAAATGGTCTCTTTTTTCTTTCTTCAAGTCATATTCTAAGTTTTTGAGTATATAAATGCTAAAAACTTTCACAACCCCATGCATGTGGGATATATCTCTGTGCATTTTTGAAACTTTGTTATTTCTACAATACTCAGAGAGCCATAACTTTTGCGTTTCAACTCGGATTTCTCTCAACTTTTTACTTTAGATTTTTGGCATGGTCCTTTCAATCATATCCAAAATTCAGCCCAACCCAGATCGTAATTTTTGAGATATGAGCAAAAACGTGGTTGGCTGTGTTCTTGCATTTTCAGATTTTTTTCAAAGTTTCTTCCAAGTGCTGCTCATCCATGGCCTTGCCTTTTTTCTAGTTAATACCTTTAATCTTCTTCATAGGGCTGGGCTCCCCTTACCATGGTTTCATTTTTCCCTTTTATAACTTAAAACTTTTTAAAAGACCTCTGCTTTGCACTGTCAAACTGTACAAACTATCTTCAAATTTTGATTCACAAACTAATCAAAAAGAGCCCCCAAAATTTGAACCTCTGGAACTTGACTCACCTTCACACATGGAACATGAATCTTCAATTATCTTGCATTGAAGGTGAAGTGATCTATCGGCATCAATTTGCAAAGTTAGCATCTTACAACTTTTCTGGTTTTAAATTCGGTGAATACGCATAAATTGGATTTGGAATCAAGTTGGGAAAGTGAACAACTGGATTGGTATGAGTCTGAAACTCTTTAAATGGGTACACTTTCATGTTTACAACATGGGGGAACATTCAATTATGCAATGCATTCAACTGGATACAACTTGCAGAAGCTCAAAGTAGGCTATTCAGATATCTAGACATGACAGAGAAACAAGATAGTTCTGCAGGATCAACTTTGGGGAGACTGAAAACTTATCAAATGGATTCAAAATGACTTAGGATTTAAAAAATAATCTCTTTGATATACATGTTAAACATTCCCAAAGTGGAAAAATATGAAACTCAACAGGGTGCAAGTTATTCAGTTGCAAAGCAGGCAAGTTACAACAATTTGACACTATAAATCATCATATGCAAAAATGACAAGTGCTCAAAACAAGACATCACTAAATGACTCAAAACTTGAATCTGACAATCTAGGATGTCTTCTTATGTATAAACAAGAGTGAGGAACACCTGATATGCATGAAAAACTTCATAATTGCACTTGGGCAAAAAGGCTCAAAAGTTCTCATAAGGTGCCAAAATGCAAAATTTTTAACAAGGTACTCAAAAACCTTGTATTTTTGAGTACCAACACCAAGTACACAAGTTCTCTTTTGAAGATTTCAAATTTCTCCAGGTTAATAAACAATTGTTCCTCTTGTAGCCTTTTGAGCACTATCTCCAAATGCTTTATATGCTCCTCCTTTGTTTTTCTAAAAATGAGTATATCATCAAGATATACCACTAAAAATATACCATTGTAATCCTTTAGAACTTCATTCATTAGCCTCGTGAATGTGATAGGGGAGTTTGTAAGCCCAAATGGCATAACTCTTCACTCATACAAGCCTTGAATAGTGCTTTTGAATGTTGTCTTCCATTCATCCCCATCCTTTATCTAATCTGGTGGTATCCACTTTAAGATCTGATTTAGTAAAATATTTGGCCCTTCCAAGATAGTCCATCAAATCCTCAATCCTAGGGATAGGAAATATATATCCAATTGTAATCCTATTGATATCCCTAGAATCAGTGCAAAGTATTCATTTACCACCTTTCTTGGATGCCAAAACCATAGGTACTACACAAGGGTTGATGCTCTTCTTTATTAATCCTTGGTCAAGAAACTCCTGCACTTTCCATGCTACTTCTTGGCTCTTCTCTAGTGTGAGCTTGTAAGATTCTTTGTTGGGAAATGAAGCCCATGAGATAAAGTCTATTTGATGAATTATAAACATCTTAGGAGGTATGGTTTTTGGTGTACCATCACTGACTATGCCTCTGAACCTTTCAAGCAATTATTGAACCTCCACTGGTATAGGTGCTTGTGTAGTCTTTTCTACTTCCTTGGGCTTTACAACTATGGCATAGCCCTCACTACCTTCTTGTTGAAGAGTTTCCATGAACTCCTTACCACTACTAAATAACAGACTAGGAGTCTTTTATTGATCTCCTTCTTCATCTAGCAAAGACTGTATTTTGAATGTCTTACCATCCTTCTTGAATGAGACTATATTTTCTTTCCCATCATAAATGGCTCCTCTGTCATATTGTGATGGTCTTCCCAATAAGAGATGACTTGCATCTATAGGTAAAATATCACATATCAACCTATCTTTGTAGGCTCCAATGGAGAATTCCACCCATGTTTTCTCATTCACAAGGACACTTTTCCCTTTGTTTAACCATGTCACCATGTAGGGACTACTATGGGGTATCTTTTCCAAGTTAAGCTTCTTAACTACTTCTTCTGAGATAATGTTATCTATGGATCCTGAAGCCACAATAACCTTGCACACTTTACCAAGTATCTTGCACCTTATTCTAAATAAGTCTCTTCTTTGTTTAGGTTCCTCTTCAACTAGTTGTTTGATCAAGACTCTTCTAAACATCAGATTCTCTCCCATCTCTGATTCAATGTGACTCCCCTCTAGTGATTTGATACTTGATGTGTCTTCGTGTGCATATGCCACTCTCTTTTCATTTTTTGAATAAGATGCCTTCTCTGGACACCTATAAGTAGGATGTCACATTTGAGCACAGTTATAGCACTCCATGCTAGCAAAATAAGAATTGATTCTTACTGTACCTCTTCCTCTATTAGAACCTCCTTGAGCTCCTCTACCTCTTCCATAACCTCCTCTAGAAATTGTCTCACTACTATGCTCGACAATTTTAAACTCTCCCTGGCTTCTTTGTTGAATCTATCTTCCTTGGTAACCACCTCTATGACCTCTTTGGTCTCTATCTCTTCCTCTGTTCTTGGAAGTTTGATCTTGTCTCCTCTTTCTCTTTTCATCAATCTTGAGGGCTAACTGATAGCACTGGTGCACTATCTTGGGAATTAGTAGAGTCATCTCCTCTTGAATGTTCCATTTTAAACCATTCAAGTACCTAGCCACCTTAAGGCTCTCATCTTCAGTCACATTAGACCTCAAGAAAATATTTTGAAATTCCTCTATTAGGAATTTACATACAGATCCTTTTGTCTCAAGCTCTGTCTCTTCTTATGCAATTTTATTTCGTAGTTATCATGCATGTATACCTCTTTCACCTTGACTACCATGCCCTTCCAAGTGGTAATTTGTTTCTTGCCTTATTTCTCCCTCTCTTCTTGAATGAACTTCCACCATGTCAAGGCACAACCTCTAAGTCTTGATTTTTCCACCCTAACCTTCTATACTTGTTTGACTCCATCACATTCAAAGTGATTCTCCTTACCATCTATCCAGTCCATGACTAGATTTGCTTCCATCCTTCCACTAAACAGTGGTATACCTTCTCGAGCCTTCCCACTCATTGCTTTCAAGGATTTCAATAAGGGATCCTCTTACAACACATGGTCAGGTTCTGGAGTTTGATCCTCTTCTGCAACCTCTTTTCCCTTAGCTCCCTTTCCTTCAAGTTTGTCACTGACTTTGTCAGTCTTTGTTTGCACTTCACTCAATTCTTTCTCTAGCTGGGCTATTCTTTTCCTCAATAGCCTATTTTCTCACTCATGGTCATCGAACTTCTTGGCCAATTGCACATTAGTCACCATGATTGAAGACCCACTGGACTCACAATCTGACATACACTATGAAATCCTAAATCTTTTATGGGCTCTGATACCAATCTGATAGGGAGGTTGGATGAGCCAATCACAAGCTCATGCTCTTAGTCTTTCAATAGACTTTAATTTTTTTCTCTACACACCTACTAACCTATAGGATCTCTACAAGATTCTTGATCCCCTGGTCTCCTTAACCAACCCAACTACCAAGAAAGAATTACCAAACCAAGTTCTCTACTTGGTGCTTCCTAGCTTTCTACTCACTAGCCCTTCAACTCACCTAAATGACTTCCACCCCCATTCTCGTAAGGTACTATTGCAGAGGTGAGGAGGTGTTTCTTGACAATTAAATTTGGTCAATTTGAGGTGTTAGGAGTCCCTCTTGATTCAACTTGATAGTCGATTTCTACAATTTGCTTCAAAACAGACCTAATGGCTAGTAGCCCCATTAGGCCTCGTATTATGAGAAAATAGGGATTTTCTCCACTTCTTTCCAAAGTAACCATGCAACTTTTCTTTGTTTCTTGGGTTAAGTTTCCAACCTCTCAAATATTTTTGGGGTCTTAGGGTTCCAACCTTCCATACACTTCCCTAACCCAAAATGTGTGGTTTTAGGACTTCACTGGCTTCTTGGATAAGTTTAAGAATACAATATTGATTGTAATCACCTTCTCCTCTTCACAAATTCTCTATAAGACTCCCAAATTCAACTTCCAATAGATAATTGGGTCTTTAATTCACACCTCTACAAGTTATGCATTCTGCAACATTGTCTTCCCTAGTCGGGCTCACCACTGGCTCACCTAGGGAAAGACCTTAAAAATGGTTCCTAAGAATTTGAGGGCTGAAGATCCTATACATGTTATGTACATGGAGTCTAATCACTAACCCCAAGAGTCCATATAGATTGAACGGTAGGATAGTAAGCTAGGTCTCCATCTTTACAAATTGTCTAGTTTAAACCAGTGAAAGGACAAAACAAAATAATTTACAAAAACCTAAGTAAAGAACTTCAAAATACCAAATAAATGGCACACAAAAAAATAAAAATAAATATTCTAGGCCATGCATGAGCTACTATGTAGAATTCAATCCATTCTCTGTCTTGTGTTACCAAATAACTACGTAAATGCACACAAAACAACACTTCTCTGTATTGTCAAAAATCCAAATCCATACAATAGGTGTCTAACCTTGGGATTAGGTCATCACAGGTCTTAAATAGGTCAACGATGCCTTTGGTTTCTTCTTAGGGCACTTCTCCATCATTTTTGTAGAATTGGACAATGTTGTTCGATCAACTTTTAAAAGTTGCAAAAGTTTTAAATGCAAATTTTTACATCTTTTTTGTATCTTTTTACAACTTCAAGAAAATTAGTTCAAACACTCATCTAACCTCATCCTAGACTAAAACCTAAGTTGAAACATGATCCTAAACATCTCCAAGCCCGTGATGGCATCATGTTGACATCATCATCTCTTCTAACCAATTAGGAGGCTTTACAATATTTTATCCCCTAATTGCAACTTTCTAAGGGCTTAAGACTTAACTAGACCCTAATCCCTACTGTACTCACATACTATGGTCAAAATGACCTTATAGAAAACAAACAAAATGCCTTAGAGGACTTCACACAAAAAAAAATATGATTTATTTACCCACCCATGGTTGCTCCTGCACCATTAAAGTTTTTCATGCCCTCAACGTACTGGTCCGCATCTCCAGCCTATAAAATAGGTCAGAGGGTGGAATTGTTTTTAATTCATCATTGGTATCTAGTTCAGTCTGAATTAGGTAACCCCCCATTGTAACCCTGGTAACAACAGAACAAATAAAAGTAGTGGAAGAAAAAGAAGTGAAGAAAATGAGAAAAAATAGGACATTTATCTCAAATCTCACACCCCAAAGATAATGATTACTTCCCATAATATTAATTTATTGGGGGAAAGGTACTATTATTGTTGAGTGGAAACATTATTTTCAATATCCTCACATACTTACTGAGGTAAGTCTTGGGTAATGAACCAAATTTTGATAGATTTTGTAAATGTACCCATCGCAGACAGCGTGTCGACTGCCCCATTTTCTCCCTGAAAAATGTATTTGCATTTGAAGTTGTCCACTGTGTCTAGTAAGCATTTATTTTTCATTATGACATTTTTGGTTTCCCATCCCAAGGAACTAGAACCTGTCAACATCATTATTATATTGAGGCTGTCATCTCCAATGATAATCCTCTTGTAACAATGACTTGCCGCCAGCTCAATGCCATGGTAAGTTGTCACAAACTCTACCATGTGAGTTGTTTGAGACCCCAAATTCACCATGAATGCTAATTTTTTTTTCCAAACTTGTCTCTAATGAGATCACCCCCTCCCGCCCGACATGGGTTTCCTAAAGATGAGCCATCAAAATTCATCTTTACCTATCAAGGGTAAGGGAGGACCAATTAACATTATTTTTGAATCCTAGAGGAGATTTATATTTACCAAGACATGAGGAAAGGCACCAACTCCTAGGAATTTACCATTCTAGAGAGAAGGGGGAACTTTTTTTATATGAATAATGTTATTCATATTCTCCTTAATATTTTTGACTGTAGAAAAGAAAAGATCCTTCCATCTTGCCGCTTTATCCTTGAAAATATGGTTATTACATTCCTTTCATAAAGCCCAACCAACATAAAGAAGAGAATGTCCCTAAAACTCCCGAATAAAAGGATATGAGGTGGGAGGAGTCCAACCAAAGGAAACAATCTGAGGGTCTGAAGACTAGACCCACTGCCTATTAAACATAGCCATTAAATTTTGTCTAAACTTCTAGTCAAGTAATGACAAGAAAATAAGAGGAGGCCTCTAGATGCCACATTTTTTTTAACATAAGGAACAGATGTTGGCCAATTGTATTTCTTTCTTCTATAAATTATCCAGTGTGAGGATTTTTCGATGACAAACTAGCCACTAGAAAAAATAGACTTTAGGCGTCACATTAGAATTCCACACCATAGACCATTTGAAATCTTCAGGCTACTGAGGAGCAAGCAGATTGTAACCTGATTGACCGAGTAAATGCCATTAATATTAAGACCCCGAATGAACTTATTTTTTTGGTTCAATTTGTAGAATCTAAGGGAGTTGATAAGTTGGAGGAGTTGGATAACCACCATCTTGAAAGGACACTCAAACCAAACTGCGTCAATTTTCCTAAGAGGTGGATTTGAAGAAACATCTGAGTAATCACACACTTTGAGACTAAGTCGAATAGAAATGTCCCTTTGAGTAGAAAAAAATATAGAATAAAATTGTAGAGTGGTACTATAAATCCAACGGGCCCTTCACGTAGTGAACCTAAATCATAGAATGTGCATTTGTGGCATACTAAAGAATCCCCCTATTTTCAAAAAAGATTGCCCCAAACTCATTTTGTGTCACCACCTCCAATACCCTCCCAGTATCCCCCCCACCCATTTTCCTATATAAACTCCCACCCCATGGCCCAAAAATACTCCCTCCCCCCTCTTTAGGCAATATATTTCCCCCTTTTCTTCCCTTGTTCCAATATGAATGCATGTGATAGTGTATTTCTTCTTAAGTGAAGAACCCATGAGAAATCCAAGGATCTTTCCAAAAATTGGTACTACGCCCATTGCAAATGTTTCAGACAAAACTTTTTCTAATAATAGATATAAGTTTGATAAGATTATTCCAAATGTTGAAACCACAGTAGTTGGTTTTATAAGAATTTTAAACCTCCTCTATTCTAAAGTTATTTAGGAAAAAGAATGTTGATCCAATTGATAGATTCATTAATGAGTTTCCAGCCAACTTTAGACAGAAGAGCCAAATTCAAATGATGAGAATTTCCAACATTCAAACCCACATTATCTTTCAGAGGGCATACCTTCTCCCACTCAAGAAAGGATAATCTCTTGTTTCCTTCTACACCAAACCAATTGAACCTTCTCTTAATAAAATCAAGTTTTTTAACCCACATGATAGGCATATGGAAAAGAGACAATGCAAATGAAGGTACTTTATATGGAAGTCATAAGCATCTGGAGTTTCCTTGCATTACTTAGCAAATCCCCTTTCCAAGAAGAATTTAAGGTACTGTTTAAGGTACTATTGTTTTACTTGGTTTACATGTTATTTACTTCTCAAATGGAGTCACAGAGTCAGTAATCCATGAACGCGTTATTTGAATTTAGGGCCCGTTTGGCACCTGGAATTAACCTGGAATAGGCAGCCAATAATGCACGAATTAAATAATTCTTTGTTTGGTGCATTTTTTGAATTCTGGAATTAAAAAACTAATCCCCATTTTGGGGC
>MU225001.1:533038-574646 GCA_018584345.1 Thuja plicata | reverse complement strand
TATTCAAATTAATTAAAAAAATAAAAAAATAATCCTTATTCCAATTTTACAATATGGGATCCAAACAGAGAATAGCTTATTCCAGCTTTCATTTTTAGAATTAATTAATTCGAGAATAGGCCCTTATCCTGGAATAGGCCTATTCTGGATAAGTTAATGCCATGCACCAAACGGGCCCTTAATGTCTTTAGTCAATACTCTTTTGTGTCCAATTTTAACGCCTTATAAAGTGAGGAATTTTTTTGTTTTCAAGAATATTCATCAAACAATTATACTTCTATGATTTACGTGAGTAATTCTAATCAATTTCTATAAAATAATTTGTGATTCACTCATTTTGACACGTTCAATATCTGTCCTAAAATTTACAAGTATGCTGCTATTTATACTGCCAATGTGATGAGTAAAATCGTAAACAATTTGTGTGCTTTTATGTCATTTTGCCCATTTTTTAATAAATAAGTTTTATTTAGCCTTTTATTAAACTAGCACTTGCACTAGATGGAGTGCAATGGTAACGCTGATAGTGATGTGCAATGGTAACGCTGATAGTGATGTATAGTTGGACACGTTTATGAGCAATACAGAGATATTATTTTCATACATTGTTCATTTTTTTTCTGCATTGCTTAATTTTTAATTTTCGTGATGATTGTAATCGAGAGGCAAGGGAATTCAAAGAAAAATCCACGCTAGAAGATACAAATTGTTCATCATTCACCATGAATGACCTCAGAGAAGAAATTCCTCCAAGTCTTATAGGCTCAATTTCCACTACAACACTACCTAATTTGAATATGGCCTTTAGAGAACCCATTATTTTGGGAATCTGTGACAGTATTGGAAGAATCAATCACAAAAACAACTGCCCATGTTCTTCACCCATCGGATTTTTAGTCTCCTAGATCAAAATAGGGGGTTCCCAAGCTTCGACAGGCAGGTTGGATCGGGCACCCGATCGATACAGCGGGGAAGTCGAATTGGGTCCAAACCACATATAAATACACTCACATTTGGGGAATGATCTTCCCTTCTAATTGTCCCCAAATTCACGATGGTAAGCTGCAAATTCAAAAAATATCATCTTTGTGAGTATCTGTTCTGGAAATAAACCCCAGAAAAGCTTCAATCAAAGACAATTCCAGACCGTCTCTTTGCAGAATTGGATCCTCATTCTCTGCAAATGCTAGTTGGTGCCAGCAAGACGACCAAATTCCTCCCCGATCTCAACTAGAATACCAAGGTCAAATGAATCGAGCATAAATATGAAAGTCTCTGGGTAAAAATAATAACAATCCAAATGGGAAGTAAGACTTTCTTGGAATTGATGTGTTTGTGTCTGTGTTGGATGTGAAGTCTAACTGTTCATTTCTTCATCCCTTACTTTTCATTTCATATTTTTCCATTTGACTCTTTCGCTTTTCTTGAAGACTATTGTATAAATCTAAGAAGAAATCCTTATGTAATCAAACTGTAATAATAATAAGATTTGCTCTGCTCTGGTGGATGTAGCCCAATTGACAAACCACATTAAATCTTGTCTCTATTTTTGGTTTCTGATTTGTCTGTTTATTTTACAACTGGTATAAAAAAAATGGTGTTTGTTCCAGGAGAGAAAACCGGTGCAACATGCTGATTCTGTTTTTACTATTAGTGATGTCGCACAAGCATGTCCCGATTACATTTCATTTGTGTAAAGGGCCTAATTCCCGGATTTAGAATTCCTGGTGTAAAAACAACCTCGCATTATAGTCAGAACAAATTCCAACAACAGTGTCAGGGAAAGAGTCACTAATGTGTTTGCGGAAGCTGAAAGGTTTTTGGAGAAACTCAGAAAGGAGGAGAGAGTTTCCAAATTCTAGGAATCTGGTGCACAAAGGGTGTCGATAAGGAAGTGATGAATGGGTAACACTAGAAAATGCTTCATCTCTTGTACCCTATAGAAAGCTATCACTTTTAACATCCATGTGTCTTTCACAGACTCAAAGTGATCCTGCCAGTGAAATTCCAAGTAATAAAACTGGAGTGGCGACAAACAACTCAAGAGATATACAGTGGGGAAATTGTGACAACATACATTCAGCTCTACACGATAGTTCCTCAAATGTCTATTTTGAGAATTTTTACATTGGTAAAAGTATAGAAAAACTGATGCAAGGATTTCCTCAGATCCCTGGCAAAGAGAATGAGAAATAGAGAGCAAACAGAGAAATTGGATAAAAGGGGTGTTTCCGATTTCAAACTAGTGACTGTCCAAATTCTATTGGAAATTCATTTTGTGTTATGAGCAGAAGAAACTAAAGCAGAACAAGTTACAAGATTGATGCATAGATGAAAATAATTGAAGGAGCTTGCAGTATGAAAGAGGACTGACAATGTTGATTTTGGTCGTTGATTTTAATGGAACGGGCACGAGGGATGATTGAAGTAGAGAACAGGGATCAGAATGAGATTTAGGTCGATCACTATTCTTTGTTGCCTCATGTTTGCAATGATAAGAGTTACAACCATAGTATGGCAAGCCACGAAAAGGATGTGGATAGGAAGCCTGTGGCATTTTTTACAATTTCAGAATGACAACCTGGAAATTGAAGAAAATTAGTGTCGAATTAAATATTAGAGATGGGACTTGTCGTTTTGGACTTGGATGATGAGAGAAGATGTGCAGAATTTGCAAGGTGAAGGTCTTTTGTTTGGTATGTTTGCGTGGAATATGAAGAAGCGTGGGAGAAATATGTTTCTAAATGGTGATTCAAGGGTATTTACAGAAGACCAAATTTGGACACAAATTAACCTGGGGTTGATGTCATTCCAGCTTTGCTCCATACTATGCTTAATGGGTAGAGCTCGTGTATCTCATGGCAGAGGGTGTTTCTAAATCTGAGCTGCAGGATAAGGAATTGGTTTGTATTCTGCTGCATGTACATGCCAGCTGAGATGAAAGCATATCCTGAATGAGATGCTTTATTTTGATCATACTGGCTTGTAGATAGAAAGGGAAAAGTTTAGTCTCTGTTGCGAGGAAGGAAAAAAAACATGGGTGTAAAGCTAAGATGATGGCAGGGGACATCGAAGGGCCACAGTCATTATTGGTTCCTTGTAATCTCTGTGAACATGGAAATTAGCTAGATATGAGTGCATCTCTCCATCTCATGTGTGGATAAAAAGAGGCAAAGGTGTGCAGATGTTGTTTTGGCCCTACCTCTCCAGATATGGAGAAATTGCAGCTTTATTGGGAGTTCTTATTTGATAGCAAAAATTTTGTTGTCATTACATGGTTCCCTCCATTTGATTGGAGATGTGTTTTTTCCTTGATGGGCTCTTGATTGTGGATTAGAGCATTGGCAGGATACATGTTCTCTTGATAGGTTTCTCTATTTGGAGCATGAGGTTTTAATCTGAGGATATCAAGTTATAATGTTGTGTTCCCGGGTAATGCAGACGTGTAGTGGGAGTTTTGACAATTGATCTTTTTAGTGTTTTTGGTATTGAGTGCAATTGTGGATTGACCATAGAGGTACTCTTGAAAACTAAGAGGCTTGGGTGAGGCTACAACTCTCTTGGGTTTAGAGAACATTTGCTGAGATGGTTTCTCTTTGGAGGTTTCAGCAAGAAGATCAAGGAGCCTACACCTGTGGATGGATGCGAGTTCATTATGGACCTAGAGGAGATTGTTCTTGGAGAAGACTCATTGGGACTTAGAGTATCTTGGAGGAGAATTCTAACTCCCTAATATTGGTTTACTCGACACATTTATCTCCTTGTGCATTTGTGTTTAGGAGATGGTTGAGATTGTTCCTAGTTTTGGAATTTTTTTGATTTTGATCTTCTTGTTTATTAGGGCTTTCATCCATGGTGTTTGTGTGTTATAAATCCGCTCATATGGGGAGGTAAATGAGATCATACTTGGCACAATTGAGCAGTTGGTGGTGTTGGTAGAAGAATGAGTTATGGTTTGCATGGGTGTCCCTTCCAAGAGTTTTTTGAGTTCATCTATTGTTGTTGTACTTCATTGTTTTTTAACTACAATATGTGGTCTTTTCATGAGGACTTGGAAGATGTCCTATGAGATTTTGCAGCAGGTTGGTTGCAGTTTGAAGATCATCTCAAGTTATTACCACACCTTTTATGTGCAAATTGGTAGGTTTGAGTAAACTTTTGGTTGACATTGTTCATGCAACATATGGATTGCTCTATAATGGTCTTCTTGTTTTTTCACATCAATGGTTTTTGGTGTGTTTTGTTGAAGATGTATTTGTTACATGGTGAGTTGTTGTATGGGCTAGTTATGTGGGCATAAATCTACTAATGTTATATGGTTAGTTGGATGTGATTAGCAACTAGTTGTGGTATCTATTCTAGCTATGGTGATTGTCTATTGGCAATTTATCACCATGGGATTGGTAAGGGAAAGTAGAGTTTAAGTGAGAGGTTGTCCAGATGTGAGGTTGTAGCATGAGTTGAGCTTCAAGTGGGAGATTGTTGGATGTGAAGTTCAGCTATTCATTTCTTCTTCCATGGCTTTTCATATCATATTCTCATGTTTGACTCTCCATCTTCTCTTGAAGACTATTGTATACATCAGAGAAGAAATCCTTATGTAATCAAGCTATAATAATAATAAGATTTTCTCTGCTCTTTGGTGAATGTATCCAAATTGGCAAACCACGTTAAATCTCGTCTCTATTTGTGGTTTCTAATTTGGTTGTTTATTTTACAGTGTGGACAACAGACCCAAAGGAGCCATCGATGCTAAGGAAAACACAATTTTTATCAATCCTCAATGTAGATTATCCCATTTAGAAGCTCGCGGTAAATGTTTCCAACTAAACAAGTTTTTATCGACACTGTCTCTTTGTTGTTGGCATGAAACAATTTTTCCAATGCTAAGAACAATTTTGGGCCGGATGCTTGAGACACTCATGGTGGCTAGTGCCCACCATGTAAAATGTCTATCAACTAATTAAAAAGAAATTTTTTATCCTCAATAGGAGAAAGACTTTGGCATCATTATTTTCAAACAGTTTAAGTCATACTAAACGCTAATTGTGCTTTTATGCCATTTTGTCCATTTTTCAATAAATAAGTTTTATTTAACTTTCTACTAAATTAAAATGAAAATTGTTATTAGTTTCTATAGGATCTATAGAGTAAAACTATAGGCAACAACTAAATTTATCTTGTTATTAATATTTTTTTTGAGCAAACCACATGTTAGATATGTTTTATATTTCAAAAATATTTATTTTAACTAAAACAAAGATGCAATTTTTTTAATAAACAAATATAGAAAATTGATTTTCTGTGGTTTGCCAAAATATGTGTAAGAACTATTTATTACATAATTTTATAATAGATATAATAAATTATTAATAATTATTATATTTATATTATAGTTATATATAATATATCATGATAGAAATAATTTAATTATTATCACGTAAAATTATCATTAAAATTATAATCATTTATATAATATTAATATATAAATATTATCTACTGACCAAAAATAAATAAATATAAATATTATTGTATCTTATTATTTAGTAATTAATTAATTATAATATTATCATATTATAATTATAATAATATATGGAAATAATTAAATAATATTGTATATGATCTAGTTAATAATATACATTATAAATATATTTATCATTTATATATTATAAAATATAAAACATACTTTCTAATTTATATAAATCAAAAGTATGTACTAATAATATTCATATTATAAATATATTTCATTATTAAGAATTATAAATAATTCTAATATAATAAGATTACAATATCATTTTTTTTCTATTGCATATCAGTGGGCCAAAAAGTTACATCAGATTATAATTCATATCAAATTAGTTACATGGGGCTGGGTACAACCACACCCATATCAAAAAGAGGCTCAAAATATTACAGTTACCATAATCGCTGAGAGTATCTTAGAAGAAAGACTAGCTATACACTCTAGTAATTATCCTAATCGGAAGGAACATCATGATCATTATCTGATTCATTGGAGTCTGGGGATACCGCATTGTATCCAATGATCCCATAGGTTGGTAAGCTTTTTGTGTTCTTTGCTGCCCTGTCACTTGTAGGTATGCCAGACTGTTTCACCTTATCAATGAATTTTGTGATCTTACTATCAAATTGAGGTCTCGGTTTCATGGTTGTATAACCATGTTCTATGTCCTTTTTGCTGATTGTGGTCTCACCTTCCCTCAGAACCTGGAGGAAATTACTCTCCTTCATCTTTATAATAGCTGTCACCTACATGGAAACATCATAGTAGATGAGTCTCCTTAGAGACTTAGTAAGATTTCTTCTCTTCCCTGTCAAAACATCATTATTGCGAGCCTTCCAAATGACCCACAAAATAATAGAAGACAAAATAGACCAAAAGACATTGCAAAATTTTCTTCCATTAATGCTCCCAGATATGACATTAAGACTATCAAAATGAGTTTTGTATGTGAGGCCAAACATCTTCCAAATTTCAGTAGCAAAAAGGTATTCAAAGAAAACATGCAAAATAGATTCAGGTTGTTTGCATACATTGAACAAATTAGGTTCCCCCCCCAGGATTTTTGAAAGGGAGTTTATGTAGAAGAAGGCGCCATAAGAAACAGATGATCTTGGGTTCAATAGGTCTGGTCCAGATAGAGGTAAAGTATTTGTTCCAATCCACAGAGGGGGGCCTCAAGGTGCCACATGGAGTTAGCATGGATGAGGATGTCTGAGCTCTGGGTGAGAAGGTGGTATAAGTATTTGGCCTTAACTTGGTGGAGAGGGGTATTGTCCAGCCAAGTAAATAGGGTGGAGCAGTTGTCAAGTGAGCAGCAGCCATTAATGGGTCCTAGACTGTTGAGAGCAGCAAAGAGTATGGCGTAGGTTCTACTTTGGGACAAGGGCAGGTCAAATTTTACTTTCAAATTTTCTCATGTGTCTAAAATGTCTCCCTGAAACACATCATGGAACTAACATATTCCTTTCACTTCCCATCCTCTTGTTGAACAACCTTGTAGAAGGGCGAGAGGTTTATCTTTATTTTTTAGGCTCCACCATATGGATCTAGAGACATAGATCTTACCACCATTTTCTGAGGGAGTAGTGTTGCAAAGGAATCCTCTAACAAATTTCCAACTCTTCCAAACAGATTTGAAGACATTAGATCCTTGTACAACAATGTTACTGTCTATGTTAAGAAGGTCAGCATAGCTTAGGAGGGTCCATGATTTGGCTTTATAGGGATGAGCACTATAAAGATTGTTCCTGATCAAAATTTTCCAAGGCACATCTCCAGAGGAGGCCTTGGCAATCCACTTAGCTGCTAATGATATACCTTGTTTCCTAAGGTCCTTTAAACCAAGACCCCCCAGGCTTTTGCTTTGGTCCACCATTCCCAAGAGATGACATGAGTCTTCTTAGTTCCTCTCCCATCTGACCACAGGAAATCTCTAATAATTTTCTGTATAGAACTGAACTTGTTTTGATTAAAGAGCCATGAGGAGGAGAAGTAGATGGGGTAGGAAGATAGTATCTTCTGGCAGACCTGGACTCTTCCCGGGAAGGAGAGGAGGTTGATGTCCCACTTATTGAGTTTGGAGAGGATTCTATCTTTTTCCTAGCACTACATTTCATTGATACTTGGATCCACATCAAATGGAATCCCTAGGTACCTCACAATATGGGTAGGTCCTCTCCATTCCAGATCATATTTGCTCCACCATCTTAGTGGGTTGATCTCCCATCCCAGGATAATGGATTTAGAGATAGAGATTTTGCTTCTCGAGGCTAGGAAAAATAGGTCTAATTTCTACATTAGGTATCCCATATTATTCTCCTCAATGTTTAGGAGGATGGTTGTATCATTTGCAAATTGGATGTTGGATACCTCTTGGCCTTGGGGAAGAGAGATGCCTTTTACTTGGGGAGACAGGGTGTCATCCCTAAGAAAGAAGTGGAGGGAGTTTGCAGAAATGACAAATAGGGAGGGAGAAAGAGGACACCCTTTCCTGATAGATCTAGTGAGTTCAAAAAAATGGGATCTAAAGCCATTAACCTCTACAACTGCCATAACACCTTTTAGCAGGGTGGAGACCATTTTGCAAAATGAGGGAGGGAAGCCCAGACTATCAAGCATAAATAGGATAAACTTCCATTCAATACGGTCATATGCTTTTTCATATTCTATGAGAAGCATACCACTTTGTTGGCCAGAAGATTTGGCCCATTCCATTGCTTCCCAGCAAGCAACCAAATTCTCTAGGATATATCTACCCTTGACAAAGCCTGTTTGGGTATTTTTGATCACCTTAGGGAGGACTTTGGAAATCTGGACGGAGAGGGATTGGGCAAGGATCTTGTACCCCACATTTGGTAGGGTGATAGGTCTCCAATTATTGATTAGGATTCTATCACCATCTTTGGGAATCAATTTTATTAGGCCAACATTTAGTGTAGATCCAAGAGTTCCTGCAGCAATGGCCTCTTGGAGTACTTTGTAAAGGCTGGTACTTACGCATCCAATATTAGTCTTGTAGAATTCAACTGTAAGCCCATCTAGGCCAAGTGCTTTGTCATTAGCCATACTCAATATGAAATTCTTGATCTCCTCTACTGAAAGATCTTTCCCAATATTAGCAGCAGCATCCTCTAATACTTTCTTAGGGATGATGTCTTTAATCTTCTACATAGATGAGTCCATTGAACCATTATCTTTAGTGGTGAGTAGTCTGCTATAGAAGTTGGAGAAGGTATCTAGAATTCCTTCTTGAGCTGTGATAGTGTTACCTTGGTCAATGATACAGGTAATCCTGTCCCTTGCCTCCTTCTTCCTAAGGGTTTGGAAGAAGAATTTAGATCTTTTGTCCCCCAGATTGAGCCAGTTAATTATGGCTCTCACCTTAGCTCCTTTGGTTTTAATGAGTTGGAGCTTCCTAAGGGAGCCTCTACATTCTATCACTATATCCAATAGTCCTAGGTCTAAGGAGTTTCTCTGAATCTGAATCTCAGCCTCCTGCAGCTCTTCAAAAAGTTTGAACTCTTTTCCTCTAGCATCTTTGGCCTTATTCTTCCCAGCAGTTTTGAGCATATTTTTCTATGATAGTGTGGTAAGATTCCATCTATCCACTTCAAGATTGTGATGGGCTACATCCTCATTATACTAGGCTATAATCTTAATAGTAGCTTGGATTGCTTCATCTTTGAGGAGAGAAGAGTTAAGTGCAAACCGTGCTCTACTAGGGGGTGGGGCATCTTGGGAGGGAATAAGGTGAATGCAAGAGAAAATAGGGTGGTGGTTTGAGAGGGTGTAGGGGATAGCCTTAACACAATTATCTCCTGTGATAGGAGGGCAGATGAAAATCTATTTATTCAAGTAAATTTTGTCTAATTTGGAATATATCCTCTTGTCACCTCTTTGAAAATTAGACCAGGTAAACCACACCCCTTCCGATTCACTTTTCTTCTTTGCTAAGGGGTCAAAGATATTAAGCTTAGAGATCATCCTATTCCAGAAAACCATCTCATTTCCTTTCCATTCAAACCTCTACCCTCCACTTTTGTCTTGGGCTCTCTCTATCATGTTGAAGTCTCCTTCCAAGATCCAGGGTATATTATCCAATTCTGAGATCCCTTTCCATAGGTCAATCCTCTCATGGTGGTCATTAGGGGCATATACAGAGCATATTCCAAATTCTTGTTCCCCAATTTTAAATGAGATCCATACTGCTCTATTGCAAGGAGAGGTCCCCCATCCTTGGATCAATTTCCTCCACTTGGTTCCAACTAAGATAGAGGTTCCTCCTTTACCTTTCTAATGTTTAGTGGAGAATGAAGTGGCATCCTTCCAAATACACTTTAATGCAATATCTAGAGTAAATCCAACTGCCTTAACTTCTTGGAGCATGAGGATATCAACTTCCTTATGTGAGTGTAAAAATATTTTGACTACATATTTCCTATCAGAGGACTCTAGTCCTCTGACATTCCACGATGCACAATTGATAGACATTGGAGTAATTTATCTGTGTCCATGGGAGTCTTAAAACTCTTAAAGCATTGGGGTATGTCATTTTTAGGGTGCTTGAATGTCTTGGGGTTTCTATTCAGTAGAGGAGGTCTTCCTCTTTTCTTCTTAAGGCTACTCCCACTTGGGGCTTCCAGTGGGGACTTCTTATCCACCTTACTATCCTTCTTCTTCTTCTTATCAAAATCTGAGATAAAGATAAATTTATCATCTTCTGTATTGCAATAACTTCTCAGTTCCCTCCTAACTTCCCCTTCCTCCATGTCAAGGTCCTCCTTGAGCCCAGTCTCCATCCTCACTGTATCCTGTGCCAAGGTGGGTATCTATGTTTTCTCCTACTCTTCAGAACATATCTCCATAGATCAGGTGGGGGAGGGAGAGGGGAGGAGCTAGGATAATAATCACATTGAATGCACTGACTTTATCTTCAATGGATGGTACATTTTGTTGATTACTTGGTTCAACTGAGTTGGGGGGCATGCTGGGAGGGGAGTCTCCATGGCTACCCATCTTGTCAACTGATACACCAAGAATGGTGGAGTGATCCCTAGGAGCATCTTGATCTGGAGGAAGTATAGAGTACATTTTCAACTTGGGTTTAGGAATGGATCTTATCTTGTCTGCCTTGATTTTAATCCTCTCAATAGTTATCTGTTGAGCATTCTGAGTCCTGTGTTTTATCCTTGGGGGGATGGTATCTGGTCCCAGTCCAAAATCCAATTCACTAGCAGGAGGGGGCTCTTCATAGCATTAGGGATCACCGGGGTTGGGATCAGGGGGTATGTTGTACATCAAATTGGCCTTTGAGTTTGTCAAGGGTTGTAGAGATAACTTCTGAGTTCTTCATCTAGTCTGCAGCAAAATTGTCTGATATGGAAGGAGGACTCTGTTTAGTCTGAGATGGGTGGCTAGTCAGGGTAATGAGAGGAGCTACTCTAGGAGGGGCCTCTTTAGGAGGGCTAGAAGCAGTGGCAGTAGGGTTAGCACTCAGGGGATTAGGGTCACCAAAGGGGGAGGGATTGCATTTTTTGAAAATAGGGCAATCTTGTTTCTTGTGGCCCTCCTTCCTATAGAGGTAATAGCTATTAATACCACCCAGGACGGTGACAGGGAAAGTGATAGGGAAACCACCGAGGTCAGAATGGAGATTCGTGGAAATTAATGTTGGGTTTAAGGGAGATGAGAACCCTCACATCAGTATGAGGAATAAGGACATTAGACTGGTCAATCCTTAGCACCTTTCCAATAGGTTCTAAAGCTTGGGGGATTAGGTTAATCAGAAAATGAGGAATATTTTTAATGAAAACCCAACGGGGGCTAGAGAGGGCCAGAACCTCGCTATGCGAGGATTCAAGTGACCACAGGATGGCTTTGAACTCATACGGGCCTACTCTCCAGAATTGTTTGTCAATTATGGCTTTTTGAGATTTACGGTCGACGAAGAACATTAGAAACCAACCCTTTTGTAGCATTCTATAGTAAGAAAAATGAAAACCTAGTTTTTTCCCCCAAATCCTTTGAAACCAGTCATTAAGATAGTTCCTAGATGGTACTTTGGAAGAATTAACGACAGCAAAAAATAATTGCACTATCTTTGAGCCTATTCTTTTCTTGCTCAATTGTGAAAATCATTTGAGGATTAGCTTTAATGATGAGTTTGGGTGGTGATGGAATCTTACCTCCATCTCCTACGGAAGCTTCTGAGTTGTGGGAGATTGTTGAGATGAAGCGGGCACCTTCTGGAAGCATTCTTTCTTCTGAATGGCCTATTTGAAGGTCCTCTATTTGGGTTTGGTTCCTTGGGATCCATATATCTTCTGCTCCTGCTCTTTCTCTACTATGAGCACTGCAAGTGGGTTGTCTGCCTCGACTGCTGTGATAGTTATGGCTCACGATTCCATTCTGGGGTCTATAATAATGCTTTTAACAAAGCCCTTGTTTTCATTTTTATTATGGGCGCAATTTCTCTCACCATTATGACCACCGCTGTACCTTGAGGAAGTGGAGGCTATTAATGGTACACCCACTCAGACGCGCAGGAAGCAGGGTTGTGCTCTCAAGAGGAAGCCCTAGTTGTAGAGTGTTCATCGTGTTTCATACCACTTCCCCATTTGATCTTCACAATATCAGTTTTTTGTTGATAGTTAATAGATATTATATGTAGAATTATAATATTATTAATATTGTGAGTAAATAAATACTGCATACACTTAATGTATCCCATGTAATTATATGACATGCGTATATCTCACAATGGTGGTTGATTGTGTGCTCAAGCTATGGAAAGTGGGAAATTAAATGGTTAAGTGTGTGAAAAAATTAAAAGGACTGGAAAAGATAGTGCTTTATGTATACAATCGCATGAGATTCCCAAAGTGTTTGGTCATTATTACTTCATATACAGGGCACGACATATTCTTTAAAAACTAAAGTAAAATTTCATTTTTACTGGGTTCTGTAGAATTTCATTTTTCAAAAATTTATGAATGATGGCGTTATCTCCAGATGTGTTCCCAAGGTGCGATTCATGTGGGCTACTCCATGAGGAAATATTACCATGTAATTACCAAATCTTCCTACTGTCGGGTGAAACAGAGGAGCATCTTCCAGCTAGGGTTGATGATTTTCAACTGGATTCTGTGTTTATCTGCCATACTCCAATCATTCGAAGAGCCATTCACAGAGTTATAGGTGAGCATATTTTAATGCCAAGATCCAAGCAAGTCACATTCCCTTCACAACTACTGTCAATATTTTTATCCAACTTGATGGATCTTCTCCAATCAGTTGATTTATTGGTACTAATCGCCAATAAGGTGGTCCATCCACATTTCCTCAGTGATAATCAATTAATGCTTTCCATACACACGTATAATTTGTGGTCTAGTTGTGCTATGGTGGGTGGTTTGTTTACCTGACAACAACTGATGGAAAAGCATGAATGTTTGATGGTTTATGAGAATATTAAAAAGGCACTGGAAAGATAGAGTTTTAGATATGTTAAAACCATACAACAGGTTGTTTATAAGGATTTAGGCAAGGAGTTAGACACAAACGTTAAACGAATGGTATATGTCTTGCTAGACATATTGGGTTCCCCCAATATTTCTCTGAGAACACTCATACAGTCGGTGAATCAAGCTAAAAGAATAGAGGATAGGTTGTTGCCCACCAATGTACTAGATTTAAATATGTCATCCTTATTGGGTTCTTCTCCAAATGATGGCCTTCTATTGCAAGGGATGGTACATGAAGCTATTGCAAAATAAAATGATGGTTGGATCATTGACATTCCCATTGCACCTCCAGCTAGATGGGAAAATGCTTGAGACTTAGAGTGACATAACAATGTTCACTTGCAAATGGAAATCGCAGATATGGAAGAATAAATAAAATATTTTTTAGTTTTCATTTTTTGGGTTTACTTTTGGAAAGATACAAATTCTTGAAGCATGTAGATGTCATTTTTGATGTTATTCTCAAAAATTTTTAATTATCCTCAAATTTGAAATGTATCTCAGTGGTTATCACCTATCCATTTTGAAAGTAGATATATTTGTATAGGTTTTTATATTCTGCTTATATACTTGTAATGGACTAGGATTCTAGGTTTTCTTCACTGATTCTTTCTGAGATGAGTCATCGAATCCGTTAAATTTAATAAATATATATAGTGGCCAGACCACTTTTGAATAAATTAAAACACACACACACACACACACACACACATATATATATATATGGAATTTTTATAATAGATATAATATAAATTATTACTATTATTTATATTTATATTATAGTTATATATAATACATTATGATATTTATTTTATTTCATTAGTTAAATTTTAGTAAGAGAACTAGTTGAAGAAAAGAATCACTTTGATAAACTTCATGCGAGTAGCAACAAGATTCATGAACAACTTGGAAAAAAAAAATCCTAAAGGTGACAAGATTGGAGTTGGTTTTGATGAAGATGAATGCTCTAAAACTCAAGAAAGATAATATAAAGGAAAAATAGATGAGGCACCTAATCAACAAGAAGATCCTATACAACAAGAGGAACCTAGAGAGAAGAGCAGGCCTTTCAAAGGAAGATGCTTTGGATGTAACAGAGTTCATCACATGAAGAGGGATTGCAGAGGTAAGACTCCTTATAAACCCTTTTCTAGTTATTGTTTCAATTGCTATGAATATGGTCACAACAAGGAAGAATGTAGAAAACTTGATCAATCAAGCACTAAACAAGATAATATCAGAGAGGAAAGTGTAGCTGAGATTCCATGTTACAAATACAACAACTTTGGACACATCACAAGGAATTGTAAATTGCAGGTTAATCGGAACATATCATCTCCCACATGCTATAAATGTAACAATAAAGGACATGTAGAAAATTTTTGTAGATATAATGGACCAGTGAGAAACAAGAGACCACCTATAGTGATAAAGAAGAATATTGGTGATGTTGGTAAAAGTTTGGCTAAGTATACGGATGAGTTCAATCAAAAGTTTACAAAGGAAGTAAGCAATGACATTGGAAAAGTATGGAAGGCAAAAGAACAAAGTGAGACTAAGGTTCAAAGAGAGTCAGTACATACTAATGAGTCCTTTCTTGATGCTAATATTGCCACATCAACCTAAATAGTCTATCATGGCCTTAGGGGGAGCTTCGGAGTAACATAAGAGTAATCTATCTAGCCCCTTGCATGCAAAATAAGTTGATGCAAGTTTATAAAAAGACATTGTAATGCATCTCAAGTCTATATCTATGATCGGATGGTTATACATGTTGTATTGGATGATCTCCAGAAAGATGGATGACTAGAGATTTACAAACTTATAGGCTCATTGGGAAATGCGTCAATTTGAGTACTGCAAAATTAAAGTTCAATTTGTCAAACCATTTTGATCATCATTCGAGCAGATTTTAAGGATACTAGAGTAGCAAGTAAAGGAGCTAGAACAATTTTGTGATTGTAGAGTGTGCATACCCTAATTTCACGAGTACAAGGTATTTGTTTCAAACTATGAGCTTTTTTCATCATGGATACACCAATAATATTGGATGTTAATGAGAGACCAAGGTACAAATTTAAGAAACATACATATAAATCGATGGAGGATAATCCTAAAGGCAAATTTTTTCAAACCCCATACAATGTACTCCATGTGGAAGATATTAGGGCTTACATACACTGTAAGTATGAGATAATAGGGGATTTTGAAATCTTTTAGGAGATGAAGGATATGATAAAATAAGATGGAACTTGGAAGGATGAGTTTACACATTCACAGAACCTTAGAAGAGTGGATCAAGATTACTCTAAGTAGAATCCATGACTATTTTTTGTGGATTCATGCTATAACTAGATTCATGTTGTAACCTGTTAAGATTACTAACAAGCTGATTCATGTTGTAACTAGATTGAACAACTCTGGTGTTGTTCATGTGGGTGATAAGAACACAAAGAAGAAACTAGAAACCCTAACGCTTTCAAAGATGGATAAGAGAGAAAAGACAATTGTTGACATCTTTTAACAAGATGTGAGGCTGACTTCAATGGTCTTGGGCTATAAATTGCACTATACCAGGTGACCTAATTATGTTTTTATGGGTGTGATAATGATGGCATATAAGATGGTGAAGGAATATTTGCAATATAATTTGTGTGAAGTACACAAAAAATAATTCGTCAAGAATGTAAGACAAATTAAGTGATACAAGTCAAAGGCATTCAGGTTTGGATTACTAATATACATTTACATTCATATTGTAAACAAGTTTCTTGGAATGCACCCTAGGGTATGGAAAGACAATGAACTCACAGCTATTCAAGTGAGAGAAATTTATAGAAGACAAAATAAAATGGATAGATGGAGAAATCATTGGCATGTTCAACATATTTCAGAGAGAAATGAAGGAAATAATCAAAATTACTAAAGAAATAGTTGAGAAGTACAAGGATATTGTAAAGGAGAAAATGTAACATATGAAAATGTAATATAAGAAATGGGGTAATTACATTTAAAGTAAGATATAATTGTGTTGTTTTTACATTTGAAATTAGAATGTTTATTGAAATGTGTGGGGAAGATAAGATGTTCCTTTTAACCTCAAATACACATAGGAAGGATCCAAATTGATTAACCCCAAAGGAAGGATCAATGCATAAATGAATCAATCTATTGGAAATGAGAGTAAAGAGGAAGAGCTTAGATTCTGTTTATAGAAAAGATTGTGTGATAGGTTTAGAAAGAATAATAAATTTAATTGAAATGAATAGGAGAAAATTACTAACCTTGAAATGTTACAGATATGAATAATATTGTTTTTAGGGGTCTGCATTGAGTTTCTAGAAAATCTGCAATCAGACCTAGAACAGAAATGCAGAGACGGACAAAATCGAGAAATATTTTTCTGATCTAATACAGTTCCAATTTTGACCCTCAAGTCAATGTCACCATTGACCCACAATTTTTGATTCTGACCTAGGGAAGAATCGACCTCTAAAACCTCTAACACAAAATCTATTTTCAGATCTCGATAGTTTACAAAAAAAGGGTATCTGAATCTGCACTCTAACTCGCTGTTCTGAACCTGTACCTACAAGAAAAATGGATTTTTTTGTTAGGGGGGAGGGTTTTTCCTTGGTCAAACCCCGATTTTGGAATTAACCTCAAAGTATAATTAAAATTGTATAAGTAAAACAAAGTAAATGAATGAATTCACCTTGTTTGTATGGAAACCCTTGTGGCATATTCAGATCCGTAGATCCACAAGTATGTATGCACCAAATGAATGTAGAATGTAGAATGTAGGATGTCTCAAATCAATTGATTTTAGATCTTCAACACCAATCTTGAATGGAACTTGGAATAGGAAGAAGTTTGTATGGATGTGGATGGAGAAATCTTCAACAAGAGGGCTCCATAGAGATTGAACCCTTCAATGGCTACCAATGGATCTCCTTGATGAATTGAGTTCTTGAAAATGATTGAATGCTTGAAATTCTTGAGAGTAGATGCTCTATTCAATAGATCATGCATAGAGTTGTCTTTGACCTTTAGATTTCACTTCATTAATAGTTAGATAAAATGAGAGGAGAAAGATTCCTTACATAGAAATCTAGGGCACAATCTTTTAGAGAAGTGAGCTCCTTGTACTACCCCTAACAGGGTTTCTATCATTTAATATGGATTTTTACTAAATGCAATACTCAGCTCCTAATAGGGCTACGTCTCTTAATAGGTACATTATACTCTAATTGCATTATTTGTGGGTATCATCCCCACCAAGGTTTTCCCTTAACAGGGTTTCCTTGTTAACAAACCATGGTGTTATGAGTTGTTTACTTTATGTGCATTTTCTCTATATTTCATTAATTGCATGGTTAAGTTTGAATCTAATAAGTTTATTAAAAATAATACAATATTGATTCACGTCCCCCCCCCTCGGTATTTCTTAATCCTAAAAATTGGTATCTGAGCTTCTGGCCCTTGGAGATAAATCCTAACAGCTTGAGGGAGATCCTAGTGGATTCAAGAGGTTTAGAAGAGAATCTTGAAGTGGTACTTGAAGACCTAGACAAGGCTACTGCTGAAAAAAAGGAATTAAAGTTTAAACTGAGAAGAGTCAAGGTCTATATAAAGAAACTTAAAGAGAAGCTTGAACTCTCAAGAACCAAAAGGAAAGAACTTGTGGAAAAGATACATATTGAACCTAAAATTGATTCATCAAATCTAATAGAGCAACTTAAGAAAGACAAAGAAGCATTGAAACATGAATGTGAAGTTACTACTATTCAGATGGGTAAATAAATTCAACAAGAGAGAGATGGAAAGACCAGATTTGAAGAGATCTTGAAGAATGCAAATGTATAGATGGGAAAGATGTAGTTTGAACTTAATGATTACAGAAACAAGTATCAGGAATTAGAGAAATATAACCACGTCATTAAGGGAGAGTTTGTTGAAGCAAAGAATCACATTGAAAAACTTCATGTGAGTAGTGACAAGATTGATGAATAGAGGGAAAGACAAAAACCTAAAGGTTACATGATAGGAGTTGGTTTTGATAAATAAGAATGCTCTAAATCTCAAGAAAGATAGTTTGAAGGTAAAACAGATGAGACACCTAATCGACAAGAAGATATTATACAACAAGAGGAACCTAGAGAGAAGATCAGACATTTTAGAGGAAGATGTTTTGGATGTAACAAAGTTGGTCACCTGAAGAGGGATTATAGAGGTAAGACTTCTTATAAGCCCTTTTTTGGTTATTGTTTCAATTTCTATGAATATGGGCACAAGAAGGCAAAATGTAGGAAACCTGATTAATCTAGCACTAAACAAGATTACATCAGAGAAGAAAATGCAGCTAATATTACATGTTACAAGTGCAACAACTTTGGGCACATCACATGGAACTGTAGGTTACAAGTTAATCAGTATAGATCATCTCCTACATGCTATAAATGTAAAAATCAAGGACATATAGTGAATTTTTGTAGGTATAATGGATTTGTAAGCAATAGAAAACCACCACCTATTGCTATAAGGAAAAATGTTGGTAATGTTGGTAAGATCTTGACTGAGTATAGGGATGAGTTTGATCAAATGTTTAAGAAGGAAGGAGACAAGGAAGTGGTAAGGTGTGGAAAGAAAAGGAATGAAGTGAGTCTAAGGTTCAGGGAGAGTCAGTAGATACTACTGAGTCCTCGTCTGATGCTAATACTATGAAATCAACCTAAATGGCCTAGTCTAGCCTTAGGGGGAGCTTTGGAGAAATATAACAATAATCTATCCAACCCCTATTTGTGCAGAATAAGTTAATGTGAGCTTATAGATTAACATTATAATACATCTAAAGTCTATATCTATGATCACATGGGTATACATAATGTATTGGAAGATTTCCAAGAAGATGGATGATTGAAGCTTTACAGACTTACATGTTCATTGGCAAATGTGTCAATTTGAGTTCGGGGAGTTATAAGTTCATTTGCTCAAATCATTCTAAACATCATTCGAGCAATAGTTTAAGGTGACTAGAGCAGCAAGTGAAGGAGCTAGATCAACTCTATGATCACAGAGTGTATGTACCCTACTTTCACGAGAACAAGGTACTTGTTTCAAACTATGAGTTGTGTTTGTCATGGATACTCCATTAATCTTTGATATTAATGAGAGGTTAAGGTACAAGTTCAAGAAACATCCTTTTAAATCCATGGAAAATGATCTGGAAGGCATATTTTTGCAAACCCTATATGCCATACTCCATGCAAAAGATATTAGGGCCGACATACACTACAAGTATGAGACATTAGGGTATTTTGAAATCTTCAAGGAGATGAAGGACATAAAAAAATGATGAACTTGGAAAGATGAGTTTGCTCATTTACAGAATCTTATCATCTTGCGAATGATGAATATTTATGGATTCAACGAGGAAGAATGGATCAATATCATTCTAAGTAGAATCCATGACCAGTTTTTGTGGATAGGAGAGAAGCTTGTTAAGATTACTAGTGAGCCGATCCATGATGTAACTGGATTGAATAATTTTGGCATCGTTCCTATAGATAAAAATAATATGAAGAAGTAGGTAGAAACCCTAACTCACTCAAAGTGAGATAAGAGGGAAATGATAATTGATGACATCTTTCAGCAAGATGTGAGACTGATTTCAATGGTGCTGGGCTATAAATTACACTATAGAAGCCAACCTAACTCTATGTTTCCAGGTGTGATAATGATGGCATATAATATGGTGAAAGAAAATGCGTAATACAATTTGTGTGAAGTACTCAAATAAAAATCATCAAGGATAATGTAAGATAAATTAAGTGAGACAACACTAATACATTTGGTGCCAAATTTTGATAGCTACCTGTCAAAAATATGACAATAAACCATCGCAAATTTTCATCAGTGTTTTTGTGTCATTAATTGCGATGCCCAAGGATTCCATCTCCATTGCAACAAAATAAGCATTGAAAAATCTCATCCATTCGTTGTCAAATGAGTACTCATTTTCGATGAGGATGTTTTTGCAAGTACAGTATCCAAGTCACTATTTTTGATGGGGATGTCATTGTGAGTACAACATCCCCATGAAAAATTGTCATTGGACATACCCAGCCCCCTTCACAATGTTTGATAGGGATGCCTTCATGATTATATTAAACTGTCACAAACTGATATCATGCATACCCAGCCCCATCGCCATTTTGATGGGAATACTATCACAAGTACAACATTGGTGTCGAAAGACATCATTGAGTAAACCCAGTCCCTGTTTCCATTTTTGACAAGGATGTCATCGCAAGTACAACATCACTGTCAGAATATGTTGTCGACTAAATCCAGCCCATGTCACAATTTTTTACAAGGATGTCATCACGAGTAGAGCATCCCCTTCAGAAAATACTATCAGCCAAACCTATCTCTGTCACAATGTTTGACAAGGCTATTGTCTTGAGTATAGAATCATTTTTAGAAGATGTCATCGAGTAAACCTAGCCCCCGTCACCATTTTTGATGGGGATGCCATTGCAAGTATAGAATCACCATCAGAACATGTTGTCGGCCAAACCCAGCCCCTATCACCATTTTTGGTGGGGTTTTCATCGTGAGTAGAGCATCCTCATCAGAAAATACCATCAGGAAAACCTATCTCCTATTTCCATGTTCAACAGGGATGTCATTGTGAGTACAACATCCCCATCGGCGCATCTTGGAAGTCTGACAGTCGTGGTGTCAAAATTCTGACACCATGTTGGACTAGAGATATCAGGGCTCGAGAGACCAAAATAATTGGTCCCTATCATTGGTCGATGTGATTATCAATTTTTTATACCTTTGATTAGCTCATCCAATATGGGGTCTTAAGGAGTTTGATAGATCACATTTTCATGGTAATTTATATTATTTTAGTTGAGGTTGTATGAATTTATCTATTTCACGCACTTCTAGACTTTGAGGACATCCATAATGAAGCATCTCCTCTTGTGGCTTGCATTACTTGAGCTCTAACAGAGCCGTATATTTTCTAAGACGATCTTAAGTGTCAACTAGAAAAAAAACATTCAAAAGGATAAACTAATTGAGATGGGGGATGTGAATAATCTGACAATAGAAAGACTTGAATATTGATGACCTGAGTTTGAGGTTTTGATCTTGTAATAGGTAATAAAATCTCCTAAAATAATCTACCAAGCAACCACATGTGCACTAGGCATGAACTAGGGGTGTGCAATGCATTCGAGTCTAACTAGATGCAATCATTTATCAACCTTTGATAATGATGGTTTGGCTTGAATGTATTGCACACCCCAGATTCATGCCTAGTGCATCCGGTTGTTGCATGGTAGATTATTTTAGAGGTTTTAATACCTATTACAAGATCAAAACCTCCAATGCATGTCATCAATATTAAAGCCTTTCTACTATCAAATTCTTCACATCCCCCACCTCAATCAGTTCACCCTTTTGAATGTTTTTTTTTTCTAGTTGACACTTAAGATTGTGTTAGAAAATATATAGCTTTGTTAGACCTTTTAATGTAGGCTATATATGAGGAGATGCTTCTTTAAGGATGTCCTAAAAGTCTACGTGTGTGAAATATAGATAGAGATTCGTGCAACCTCAACTAAAACATGACAAATTATCGCGAATATATTATTTATTAAATTCCTTCAGTCCCTTACTAATGATGAGCTACTCAGTAAGTCATGAAAGACTTATACCTATCGATCCTTGAGAAGAATCATCACCTTTCCTTTATGTACACCATGTAGGATCCTCGCCAAAGGGGGTTCTAGTTCCTGCATATGAAATTAATTTATCCAATGGTATCTTACATCTTATATGAAGATAAATCTTAATCAAATTCACCCATTAGGCCTACTTCATGCAAAAAATCCTCATTAATTTTATACCCTTAAAAAAATACCTCTATACACTCCTCCAATATCCTTATATGTTGCCTACTCATACACAGTCATTAGTCTTGTCCATACTCATGGTTACAACCCAATATCACCAAAAAAAATTACAAGAATATAAACTTAATTTAGTCAAATTACCTGGCCTTCAAATATAGCCAAACCTCTCATAGATGCCTTCTCAAAATACAGAAGTTGTGAACCGATCTGATGATGTCAAGTATGACTTGAAGATTGGGATGTTGGAAAGAAAGGAAGACAAAGGCATTGTTCATTTGTATCTCTATCTTCCTATCTTTAGGCATCTAATGCTTGAAGTCATGCTTGAATGATGTTCATCTGTATGTATATCTATCTTCATGTCCTTGGGGCATTTGATGCTTCAAGTGATTGGATGATACAAAAATTCAATGAAAAACATATAAACCATTCAATGTAAACCATATTGTGATGCCTCACCCTGACCCATCACAGTCTTACTGCTCGATCACACTTTGATACTTTATGTTTTGATACATTGATACACTTTTTGATTATCCTGACAGAGACTCGAGATACTATGTTATGATGATAATTATATTGCATGGATTTAATTTTGATATGGATTAGACCTAGATCATATGGTTATTTTTTATTATATATGTTTAGATAAGTGAACTGATGAGAAGATCGAATCATGATTAAACAAGATTATTTCATGGATGTTATCTCATGATGATTATGAAATTTTTATGTTTTAAACTTTTCTGTATGAAAATTGCAATTAGGAATTTAATCTTTCTATTGATTGATGTTGCTAATTATAAATTAAAAATGTATATTGCATGTGATTTTATTATCTTGGACTACTAATGCTCGAGTTTAGTGTTCAGGAAAGAGAACCATGGAATTATTCAGAGAATCAGGGCTAAACACATGTGAACTGAGTAAGCCAAGGTTTAATCCAATAAGGGATTGAAACCTTGTTGTAATGTGATCCTTGTTGTAAATGTAATCTGAATGTGTGTTAATAGTTTAATACTCATGTTGTTGTTTGGACATGTCATTGTGAATGTGATGTGTATTTTGTCTTGCTGTCACTTGACACTTGTGTTGTCCATGTGGATGATGAAATGTCAGATTAGGGCTTGGAAAAGAATAACCAAACTTTATAGGATGTTATATTAGTCCCACTTTCATATATATGTCTTGTAAGGATCACATCAAGTAGGAACTCGGATTTGAACTTTAGGGGTACTTTGGAAGGGTCAAAAGTGACCCTAGAATGTATTTTTGGCCAAAACTAGTTAACCTTAAGGGGGTACCTTGGGTTAGGGATAGTTTTTACCTATGGAGTAAACCTAGATCACCATTATGGCTCACCAAAATGCCTACCTTTCAAAAGTGGCGAAAATGAAGATGGCCACATGCATTTAACTTGACCCACACTCCTTACTAAACTCACATTTAAGAGGGGAGACAATGGGGTAAGACAAAGGACTAGAGGGCATGTCTCATTTATTGCTAAGTCTTGAGTACACTTATAGGGGCCTCTTTAGAGGATTTGAAAAAATATAGTGGGTGTTCACCCACTCTCCAATTTTGGAGACAACTAGGTTTTGGAGAAATAAAAGGAAAAGGGATAAGGGCTCTTCTTAACCACACTATTGCCATTTTTCTTGGGCCAAGGTTGGTGAATTCTTGCCATGGAGAAATGCTTTTGCACTTAAGCTTTGCATGATATTGTTTGAATGAATATGTAAATCTTGTATGAATTCCTTTATGTAATCTTTTAATGTGTTGTTGAATGTAGAAGTTAATGTTATGTGTTGGGTTTGGGATGCATTTGAGTTTTGTTTCATCTCTCATTTTTTTGGATTTTGGGAGTATTGTTCATGGGATTTTTAAGGCATTACTCACCCTTTGGGAAGGGAAGAATTGGCCTTGGGTGAAGGGGTTAGTTGGGCTCTCCATTGTAGTGAGAGTCTCTTCTCTTGGAGAAGATAGATAATTTCATGGAGTATGGGCTCCATGAAGCCATGTTCTAAAAATTGTTTTGGTATAGAAATAAAAAAATTGTGTTTATGGAAGGAATTCCAATTTTAGCCTTGGAAAGGCATGGGAGAAAACTCTTATTGAGAAATTTGAAAGCAATGGCATTTTCCTCCTTGAAAAATCTCACCTTCACTTTACTTCAATGGGTTTGGAAAGCCCATTTATGAAACCTTGGTTGGGAGTAAAATGTTGCGCATCTATGTTATTTGTGAAATTTGAATGTGCTACCTTGTTTAGTCTTGGTTCTCCAAGCTCAGGGGTGGCCTCTCTTGAGGCCTTGGTTGGGAGGTGAGTTCCCATGGTTCCCTTCAAGTTTTATTGCAGGTTTTGAACACAAATTGGAAGTGAAATATTTTGAAAGAAGCCTTCTTTTTGATATTGTTGAGAAAGAACAACTTTGTAGTTGCATGTTTACTCCTTGTGATTGAGGATCATTTGTTATTAAATGTTGTAAAGTTCATTTGTAATCTTGTTGAGAAATTTTTTTAAAGCTCTCATTCTTGTTGTAATAATTTTATGGCATGTAATTTTAAATTTCCAAGTAAGAATACTTCATGTTCCCTTCTAATTCTGAAAATTTAGCTTAATTAGACCAATACCTCATTCTCAAAACCATCGCATTTCCAACCCTTGAAAAGAAGTGATTAACTTACCAAATATATTAAATCATGAAAATTGATGTAGTAATGAAAAAACAATCACCTTATGTTAGTGATCAAATTTTAGTTGTATTAAGTTTAAAAAAAATATAACAATCAAATTTCATGAATCTTAAAAAAAAAACAATGTTTGCAAACAAACTTACCATATCATTTTCTAGCTCTCTGGAAAATATATGGGGAGGGATTTAATTCCCTCCCCATATACAGAGAATATTCTAAAATGGATTCCCTCCCTAATGTCCCTTTATTAAATCGCTAAATACCCCTCTAAAACTACTTTCTTTATGATAACACATAATTTCCTTTTAAACAGGCTTAATGTCTTCTCCCATCCTCGTGGGACCCACCATATATTATCCTCCCACTTTACCTTCCCATGAAAAAATTTAGGGGACATGATGTTAATTTTCTTATCAAGTTTTAACCTTCCCCATTGGTTGCATATTGGTTCTGACAGAGGAATACTTGTACATCCCTAGGAATAAGTGTTATGACATAGTCATCAAAGGAGGATTTAATATGAGTCTTATCCCATCCTTGGGCATTTCGCATGCTCCCACCTACTTTCTTTTACTTCTATACACTTTCCCCATGCGAAATTCAAACTCTATGTTGACTTCACCTTAAGTACTTACTGTGGTCCCCACTCTTTTCTATACCATGCGAAATTTTTGAAAGGACTCCCTTCCATATGAATTTCGCACCTTGGAAGAAGGGATTTGGGTAATCTTTCTCTCCCCACCCACTTGATGATGTGACCCTTTTTATAGGTTGCTAGTCAGTCATGTAGGATAGGTGATAGGATGCTAGTTGATATGTAGGTTTAGGTATAGTTGTTATAGGTAGTTTTATTATCATTAATAGATTTAATAACATAATTAATTTAGTTTAGTATTGTATCATTTTATTTAAATGATATTATAATCTCTCCATTGTGGACATTATTAAAAATGATTTTTTTATATGTAAATAGATTAAGTTGTAAATAGATTTAATTTTGATTTATGTTATCTAAATTAAGTGACTCCATCTATTAGATGTATTTTCATTTAAATTGTGTTATTTAATTACCAGTTTGAAAACCTTAGTCTATGTGTAAAATATATATATATAGAGTTGCTAATATGTCATAGATTTAATTCTTATTGATTATTAAAATCATGTAATGTCGTTTAGATAAAGTTTATTTAATTGTGTAATTAAGTATTGATTGTTAGACGTAGTTTCTATGTAAGATGTATAGACAGATGTTAAATTAATTTTATTATGATAAATTGAGTTATGTAGGTCATGTTTTCAAAGGGATTAGGGGTCAATTTTAAGTATCTATCTGAGATTTACTTAATATCCTATTAAAGAATTAAAAGACTATAATTGCATGGAAATTTGTAAGGAGAAATTTAAATTATTTAGGATTAGATTAGTTCCTTGTTATTATTGAATTTTAAACTAGGGGTTAATGGTCAAAAGTAAATTGGGACTAGATTTTAATGAATAAGTTGTAACTAAGGTTAGAAATTAAGTGATTACCAGAACAATCTATTTTAACGCATGACTCTCAACAACAGAATCACATCATGATATTATACGTAGATTAAAACTTAGAACTAGAGTTAAACCAACTAGTCCCAGCTATTCACATAACCCGTATGACTAGTTGATGCTCTAATTTGCATCTAAAGGTGATGTACCCCTAATTCAACTTATTCATATACCTTGCAATTCAAAGACAACCCTTACCATGATAACACATTACCTCAAATACATCCATGTTAGTAGTTTGCTCTTGCGTATAAAAAAAAAAATTGTATGTGTGTTTTGCCCTAGTTTTGGGCATGACATTTTGGTATCAGAGAAAGGTTTTGACACTAGGAGCCTAACCCATTACGTTTCAACTCATTCAAAACTTAAATAGTTGTGTAGGATGCCTGCGGTCACCATAAATAACCGACGGGGCAGAGGTCGTAGAGCTTGCCATGCGGGGGCGGGATATGAGGATCCACCACCACCACCACCTCCACCACCACCGAACCCCAACCAGGATATTTTGGATGTTCTCTAGAATCTGATTGGGGTAATCTAGTAGAGAATACCACCCATAGTTCAGCAGGAGATACCAGAAAGGGAAGCACATGTTTCAGAAAATGATAGAGCCGTTAGTAGAGAGAGAAGTAGGAGTCCCCCACCCAGGTTTGTTGAGGGTCATGATGATCAGGAGGGTGAGTCAGTTCATCAGGTTGTACTACCATGTGAGCATGAGATACATGCTAGTGAGAGACTCCCTAGAGATGTTAGAGATGAGATCTAAGAGTTATTACAACTTCAGCCACCCTTGTTTTTTGGGATCCTCGGATGGGTCAGTAGCAGAGGCCTGGTTACAGAGTTTACAATGATGTTTTGGATTCAGCCCTTATGGGATTAATCTAAAGGCATGACTTGTAGTCCATCTCCTATGGGAGAAGGTTTCCACTTGGTGGGAGCAGGAGGTTTCCATAGGTGGATTGAGTATTGACATGCTCACTTGGGAGACTTTTGTGACCCATTTTCAAGAGAGGTATCTCTCTGAGAATTTAAGATAGAGACAGATAGAGGAGTTCCATGATCTCCAACAGAGAGGCCTCACAATGGCCCAGTATGAGAGTCAGTTTCTCGAGCTCCTTCCCTATGTTGATTACATGAAGGATGAGAAACTGCGCATTCACCATTTCATTAAGGGACTTAATATGTCTCTTCAGAGCACAGTATGCCTAGCATTCCCTACCACATTCAGAGGAGCAGTTAAGATGAAACTTGTAGTCGAGGATATCTGTACTAGATAGGAATCTTGAGATCGGTCTCAGTATTGAAATCCCTCTTCCCAATAGTCAAGACAGTAGAGACCCCCTTGGAAAGGGAAACAAATTCACTCAGCAGGATCCTTTAAGGGTCAACATTCTCAGCAGGATTCTAGACAGAGGCATTCACAGGGTTATCAGGGCTATAAGCCCAAACAGTGGGATTCTCAGGGCTCTAGATAGGATCAGAGGACATAGACCCCTCAGGCATAGCCAGCTAGGACTCAACAGTCCTCTAGGGGTGGATATAGTGGCTCTAGTAGGACCGAAGGATCATAGCAGCCTAGGACATAGGGAGTGCAGATTTAGACCCGAGGACCATGTTACACTTGTGGTGGTATGGGTCATTTAGCAAGAGAGTTCCCTCAGGGACAGCCAACCAATAGTCAGAGAGGGTCTACCTCAGAGTCTAGAGTTGGAGATATGGGTAGATCCCATAGATTTTTTGTAGCGGTTGATAATTACCAGGTCGAGCACAGGCCACGGTCATAGAGGCCACATGTATGATTCAGGGTATTAGTGTTTCTATCTTATTTGATTTAGGAGCCACAAACTCCTTTATATCTCCTTATGTAGTGGAGTGTTGGAGGCTGCTGGCAGTTAGACAGGATGTTGGTTGGGAGGTTGAGCTAGCTTTAGGAGCTAGGGTGTCTGTTAGTTCCTTAGTTCCCAGTTGTCAGATTCAGATTGGAGACTCAATCATGACGAATGATCTTTGCATTACCCCTCTAGGTTCTTATGATGTAGTCCTTGGCATGGATTGGCTATATGCCCACAGTGCCAATATGGATTGTCGTCAGAAGAGGGTTGAGTGTGTTGATGATCTTGGTACTTCTATGGTGATATTTGGGGTACAATGACCCGTATCTCTTCACATGATTTCCGCTATGCAACTTAGGTGGTGCATGCAAAAGGGATGTCAGTTATTTTCCATCACCATTAGTGATAGAGAGGAGGATTCAGAGGGGGAGCCTTTGCTTGAGGATTTTCCTATTCTTTAGGAGTTTGCAGATGTATTTCCTACTAAGCTACCTGGTATGCCTCCACCTAAGGCAGTTGATTTTCACATAGATCTTGTACCAAGAGCCAAGCCAGTATCTAGAGCACCATATAGGATGACCACACATGAGCTCAATGAGCTCAAGATTCAGTTGGAAGAGCTCTTGGAGAAAGGGCATATCCAACCTAGTGTATCACCTTGGGGTGCACCAGTAATTTTTGTGAAGAAGAAGGATGGATCACTCAGAATGTGCATTGATTATCAGTAGATGAATAAAGTAACAATTAAGAAATGATACCCACTTCCCAGGATCAATGATTTGTTTGATCAGTTACAGGGTGCCTGAGTGTTCTCAAAGATAGATCTGAAGTCGGGGTACCATCAGTTACGAATTGTGGAAAGTGATATCCACAAGACTGCTTTTTGCACAAGGTATGGTCACTATGAGTTCACAGTAGTGCCATTTGGCCTCATGAATGCTCCAGCTATGTTCATGAGACTCATGAACGGATTATTTCATACTTTCTTGGATAAATTTGTGGTAGTGTTCCTTGATGATATTCTATTATATTCTTGCAATGAGGAGCATCTAAGACAAGTTCTATAGCGTTCAAGAGAGAATCAGTTATATGGCAGCTTGTCAAAGTGTGCCTTCTTTAGACCTGAGGTGCATTATCTTGGTCATGCTATATCCGGCAATGGGATCTCTGTAGACCCATCAAAGATTAGAGCCATTATGGATTGGCCAGCACTCACCAGTGTCATGGAGGTCAGAATTTTTATGGGCTTAGCAGGATATTATAGACGCTTCATGGTAGGATTTTCTAGAGTAGCTCATCCCATCACCTCCCTTCAGAGAAAGGGGAAGAAGTATGAATGGACAAAGAAGTGTGAGAGAGATTTCCAGGAGCTCAAGAGAGCGCCTACTAGTGCACCGATTTTAGCAGTGCTAGATCCTTCGGTGGATTTTTTTGTATGTACTGATGCTTCATTGGATGGTTTAGGAGCAGTCCTTATGCAGGAGGGTCATCCTATAGCTTTTGAGTCTGGGAAGCTAAAGAATCATGATATTAACTACCCCACTCATGACCTAGAACTTGCAGCGGTGGTTCATGCCTTAGTGAGATGGTGACATTTCCTTCTAGGTCATCTATTTGAGCTTCATTCAGATCACCAGAGCCTACAATATATCTTTACCCAGCCCAATCTTAATGCTAGGTAGAGGAGATGGATGGATTTTTTGTGTGAGTATGATTTTTATGTTCATTACATCAAGGGGAAGGAGAATGTAGTTGCAGACACCTTGAATAGGAGGCGACACAAGCTCTCATCTATGACTTCTAGTACAGATTTGAGGGAGCACATTTTGCATCGCTTACCAGAGGATGGATTATATGTGGAGGTTTGTCAGCTTATCCGTTCTTAGAGACCCCTTAAGGGGAGATTTATAGAGTATTCGTTAGAGTCTGATGGACTTCTACGTCATAGGGGACACATCTATGTACCTTCTACGAGTGAATTGCGAGAGTTTATTGTGCTTGAGGCTCACAGAGCACCTTATGCAGCTCATTTGGGAGTCAAAAATTTGCATGCGGATCTGAGATAGTTATATCATTGGCCAGGCATGAGGTTACAGATTGCCAGCATAGTTGCTAGATGTCTAGATTTCCATAGAGTGAAGGCAGAGCACAGTCATCCAGGTGGGATCCTGTAGCCACATGAGATTGCCGAGTGGAAGTGGGATGCTATATCTATGGACTTCATTGTCGGTCTCCCTATGTCTTCTCGCCACCATGATGCTATCTTGGTGACAGTTGACATGTTGATCAAGGTTGCCCACTTTTCACCTGTGTGTACTACATTCACAGCACGAGACGTAGCTCAGGTCTTTTTGCAGGATATTGTCAGACTTCATGGCATTCCTTGTAAGATCATCTATGATAGAGACTCCTTGTTCACATTAGCTTTTTGGAGAGAGTTACAGGCAGCGTTGGGTACTAGATTGAATTTCAGTATAGCGTACCACTCTCAGACAAATGGGAAGACAGAGAGGGTTAACAAGGTGCTAGAGGATATGTTACATATGTATGTGATGGACCATCAGGTCAAGTGGGAGGAATACCTACATCTGGTCGAGTTTACCTATAATAATGGGCACCATTCTTCTATAGGTATGCTGTCATATTAGACATTATATGGTAGACCTTGCAGGACTCCCTTGAGTTGGGACAGGATTGAGGATAGAGTATCTATTGGACCCCAGTTTGTCAAGGATATGGAGCAACATGTAGTATTGATTAGACAATGTCTTAGAGAGGCTCAAGACCAACAGAAGAAGTATGCAGATGCGAAGTGGGTTGATTGTGAGTATCTGGTTAGAGATAGGGTCTTTTTGAGAGTGCGCCCACATAAGAGACCAATCCATTTTGGAAAGAGCTCTAAGTTAGCACCTCACTTTTTTGGGCCTTTTGAGATATTAGAGAGGATAGGACCAGTTGCATACCATCTAGCCTTACCACCCAGCCTGTCACACATCCATGATGTGTTCCATGTATCTGTGCTATAGAAATATATTTATGATGAGTCTCATGTTATAGATTGGGATGCCTTGCAGGTGGAGTTAGACGGACACCTAACACTAGAGCCCGTTCATATTGTAGCCCGAAAGACCCTTGCACTTCGAAGCCGAGAGATGGACCAGGTTAGGGTCCAGTGGGATTGTTATGATGAGGTCACAACTTCATGGGAGGGTGCAGCGCAGATGAGATCTCAGTACCCATATCTTTTTTATGAACTCCATGAGGAATTTCATGCCTAGTGGGGGAAGATGTGAGGCCTCACCCTGACCCATCACAGTCTTATTTCTCGATCACACTTTGATACTTTATGTTTTGATACATTGATACACTTTTTGATTATCCTGATAGAAACTCAAGATACTATGTTATGATGATAATTATATTGTGTGGATTTCATTTTGATATGGATTAGACCTAGATCAAATGGTTGTTTTTTATTATATATGTTTAGATAAGTGAACTAATGAGAAGATCGAATCATGATTAGACTGGATTATTTCATGGATGTTATGTCATGATGATTGTGAAATTTTTATGTTTTAAACTTTTTTGTATGAAAATTGCAATTAGAAATTTAATCTTTCTATTGATTGATGTTGCTAATTATAAATTGAAAATGTATATTTCATGTGATTTTATTATCTTAGACTACTGATGCTCGAGTTTAGTGTGTAGGAAAGAGAACCATGGAATTATTTGGAGAATCAGGGCTAAAAACATGTGAATTGAGTAAGCCAAGGTTTAATCCAATAAGGGATTGAAACCTCATTGTAATGTGATCCTTGTTGTAAACATAATCTGAATGTGTGTTAATAGTAATACTCATGTTGTTGTTTGGACATGTCATTGTGAATGTGATGTGTATTTTGTCTTGGTGTCACTTGACACTTGTGTTGTCCATGTGGATGATGACATGTCAGATTAGGGATTGGAAAAGAATGACCAAACTTTATAAGATGTTATATTAATCCCACTTGCATATAGATGTCTTGTAAGGATCACATCAAGTAGGAACTCGGATTTGAACTTTAGGGGTACTTTGGAAGGGTCAAAAGTGACCCTAGAGTGTATTTTTGGCTAAAATTAGTTAATCCTAAGGGGGTACCTTGGGTTAGGGCTAATTTTTACCTATGGAGTAAACCTAGATCACCATTATGGCTCACCAAAATGCCTACCTTTCAAAAGTGGCGAAAATGAAGATGGCTACATGCATTTAACTTGACCCACACTCCTTACTAAACTCACATTTAAGAAGGGAGACAATGGGGTAAGACAAAAGACTAGAGGGCATGTCTCATTTATTGCTAAGTCTTGAGTACACTTCTAGGGGCATTTTTAGAGGATTTAGAAAAACATAGTGGGTGTTCACCCACTCTCCAATTTTGGAGACAACTAGGTTTTGGAGAAAGAAAAGGAAAAGGGATAAGGGCTCTTCTCAACCACACTATTGCCATTTTTCTTGGACCAAGGTTGGTGAATTCTTGCCATGGAGAAATGCTTTTGCACTTAAGCTTTGCATGATATTGTTTGAATGAATATGTAAATCTTTTATGGATTCCTTTATGTAATCTTGTAATGTGTTGTTGAATGTAGAAGTTGATGTTATGTGTTGGGTTTGGGATGCATTTGAGTTTTGTTTCATCTCTTGTTCTTTCGGATTTTGAGAGTATTTTTTATGGGAGTTTTAAGGTATTACTCACCCTTTGGGAAGGGAAGAAGTGGCCTTGGGTGAAGGGGTTAGTTGGGCTCTCCATTGTAGTGAGAGTCTCTTCTCTTGGAGAAGAGGGATAATTTCATAGAGTATGGGCTCCATGAAGCCATGTTGTAAAAATTGTTTTGGTATATAAATGACCAAATTGTGTTTATGGAAGGAATTCCAATTTTAGCCTTGGAAAGGCATGGGAGAAAAATCTTGTTGAAAAATTTAATTTCAATGGCATTCTCCTCCTTGGAAAGTACCACCTTCACCCTATTTCAATGAGTTTGGAAAGCCCATTTGTGAAACCTTGGTTGGGAGTAATATGTTGTGCATCTATGTTATTTGTGAAATTTGAATGTGCTACCTTGTTTAGTCTTGGTTCTCCAAGCTCGGGGGTGGCCTCTCTTGAGGCCTTCGTTGGGAGGTGAGCTCCCATGGTTCCCTTCAAGTTTTATTGCAGGTTTTGAACACAAATTAGAAGTGGAAGATTTTGAAAGAAGCCTTCTTTTTTATATTGTTGAGAAAGAACAACTTTGTAGTTGCATGTTTACTCCTTGTGGTTGAGGATAATTTGTTATTAAATGTTGTAAAGTTCATTTGTCAGCTTGTTGAGAAAAATGTTTAAAGCTCTCATTCTTGATGTAATAATTTCATGGCATGTAATTTTAAATTTTCAAGTAAGAATACTTCATGTTCCCTTGTAATTTTGAAAATTTAGCTTAATTAGACGAATACCTCATTCTCAAAACCATTCATTTCCAACCCTTGAAAAGAAGTGATTAACTTACCAAATATAATAAATCATGGAAATTGATGTAGTAATGAAAAAACAATCACCTTATGTTAGTGATCAAATTTTAGTTGTATTAAGTTTAAAAAAAATATAACAATCAAATTTCAGGAATCTTCAAAAAAAAAAATGTTTGCAAACAAACTTACCATATCATTTTTCAGCTCTCTGGAAAATGTATGGGGAGGGATTTAATTCCCTCCCCATATACAGAGAATATTCTAAAATGGATTCCCTCCCTAATGTCCCTTTATTAAGTCCCTAAATACCCCTCTAAAACTACTCTCTTTATGCTAAAACATAATTTCTTTTTAAATAGGATTAATGTCTTCTCCCATCTTCGTGGGACCCACCATATATTATCCTCCCACTTTACCTTCCCATACAAAATTTTAGGGGACAGGATGTTAATTTTCTTATCAAGTTTTACCCTTCCCCATTGGTTGCATATTGGTTCTGACATAGGAATACTTGTACATCCCTAGGAATAAGTGTTATGACATAGTCATCAAAGGAGGATTTAATATGAGTCTTATCCCATCCTTGGGAATTTTTCATACTCCCACCTACTTGATTTTACTGCTATACACTTTCCCCATGCGAAATTCAAACTCTATGTTGACTTCACCTTAAGTACTTACTGTGGTCCCCACTCTTTTCTATACCATGCGAAAGTTTTGAAAGGACTCCCTTCCTTATGCATTTTGCACCTTGGAAGAAGGGATTTGGGTAATCTTTCTCTCCCCACCCACTTGATGAGGTGACCCTTTTTATAGGTTGCTAGTTAGTCATGTAGGATAGGTGATAGGATGCTAGTTGATAGGTAGGTTTAGGTATAGTTGTTATAGGTAGTTTTATTATCATTAACAGATTTAATAACATAACTAATTTAGTTTAGTATTGTATCATTTTATTTAAATGCTATTATAATCTCTCCATTGTGGACATTATTAAAAAGGATTTTTTTATATGTAAATAGATTAAGTTGTAAATAGATTTAATTTTGATTTATGTTATCTAAATTAAGTGACTCCATCTATTAGATGTATTTTCATTTAAATTGTGTTATTTAATTACCAGTTTGAAAACCTTAGTCTATGTGTAAAATATATCAATAGAGTTGCCAATATGTCATAGATTTAATTCTTATTGATTATTAAAATAATGTAATGGCGTTTAGATAAAGTTTATTTAATTGTGTAATTAAGTATTGATTGTTAGATGTAGTTTCTATGTAAGATGTATAGACAGATGTTAAATTAATTTTAATATGATATATTGAGTTATGTAGGTCATGTTTTCAAAGGGATTAGGGGTCAATTTTAAGTTTTTATCTGAGATTTACTTAATATCCTATTAAAGAATTAAAAGACTATAGTTGCATGGAAATTTGTAAGGAGGAATTTAAATTGTTTAGGATTAGATTAGTTCCTTGTTATTATTGAATTTTAAACTAGGGGTTAATGGTCGAAAGTAAATTGGGACTAGAGTTTAATGAATAAGTTGTAACTAAGGTTAGAAATTAAGTGATTACCAGAACAATCTATTTCAACGTATGACTCTCAACAATAGAATCACATCATGATATTATACGTAGATTAAAACTTGGAACTAGAGTTAAACCAACTAGTCCCATCTATTCACATAACCCGTATGACTAGTTGATGCTCTAATTTTCATCTAAAGGTGATGTATCCCTAATTGAACTTATGCATATACCTTACAATTCAAAGACAACCCTTACCATGATAACACATTACCTCAAATACATCCATGTTAGTAGTTTGCTCTTGCGTATTAAAAAAAAAATTTGTATGTGTGTTTTTCCCTAGTTTTGGGCATGACACATACAAACATATAAAAAATTCAATGACAAATAAACAAACAATTCAATGTAAACCATCAAGTGTAGATTAATGTTTTTTTTGTAACAACCTCATGCAAGGCCTAAAAGACTTATACCTATCAATCCTTGAGAATAATCATCGCCAAAAAAATAGAATACCTTAATCATGGCACTAGAAAGAAGGCGAAATGCAACACTACCCTAGAATCTAAGTTCTTACAATTGAGGGGGGTGAGGGAGAAGATTAGCCATTTTGAACCATGTGTAATTAAAAGGGAAAAAATCATAAGACCAAGGAACTCAATTGGCCAAAATTTAAAGTAGAAACAACTCTTTTATTAATCCACACAAACACTCTATTCATCTTAGTTGACAATTTTAGAAAAGTTGGATTTTTTTTGAGTTGAAGATCAAGATACTTTTTTATCTTCAGTGAATTGATGAAAACCTTCCTTGAAACTTAGATTAGTCAACCAGTCAACAATTTTATTCTTCTCTCCTTGTGTGGAGAACACAACATTTCTTAAAATGACAAAGAAGGCTATTTTCCTTTAAAATCAGGTTCTTGAATCCCCAATTGAAGATATTACCTTTTTGGATTCATTTCCAACTAATAGGGAATTTCCTTCAACAATCAAATTTCTCATACTAAAGTCAATGTTAAATTTGAGACCTAGCGCTAGACCCTTTGGTTTGACAATATTGTTGGAGTTGGTTCTAGTAAGGTACTGAAAACCACAAACTCACTCTTATGATCCTTGAGGATAGCCCTACTCTTGAAATCCTAGGTTATATTTAGCAACACCATCAAGTCAAGTTTAAACCAACCTTTGTACTCAAAAATGTTACTGCAGTATTTAATTCAACATAAGATATCAACCTATACAAATGACTGAGGTTGGAAGATATCACTGAACACATCTCTCAATGTTGGATTTTATCTCTTTATATAATTGATTCTATATATTTTCCATAAACCTATACTGATTTCTAAGTTTCCAAAACAATTAAAATCAAAGTTAACAACACACATCAAGTAATTAAATTAGAGAATGCTCACTAATAATTGATTATAAAAGTTTTATTAAGAGGAATATTCAAGGATAATGCATGTCATAGGAGGCTTTTTTTTCCAAGAAAGTAAAACACTTTGGTTTATAATTGCAGTTTTTAGTGTGTAAATCTAAATAATTTCCTTGGTTTATAGTTGTTGTTTATAGAATAAAAATATACATATTTCTCTTGAATTATAGTTGTTCATAAAGTTAAATATGCATTCTCTTGCCAATTAATTTGGCTTTTTATTGGCATGCATTCACCTCTCTCTAAGTTGTGTTTTACCTCCTTTGAATCCCATGTTTTTGCGTAGTTGTTTGTCCTTTTTCATGACTTTATAATTGCATTTATTAGCCTTGGTTGTGGAGGGATTAACTTGAATTTGTATTTTTATTTCTATGGCTGCATTTGATCCTTTAGCTACTGACACACTTGCTAGCATAAAAAAGAGCACTCTTCTTTTAACCTGCATTAACCTCTAAGGAAACTATGAATCTTTTTTAGCACAAAAGATAACTTTAACAAGTAACCTGCATTAACAAGTAACTATGAATTTGTTTTAACACAAAAGATAATTTTAGAAGACATTTTGACTTGACCATAATGTGTTACAAAGTATTTATCAAAGTCAAGGTTTGCTAAGTATAGAGAATAGTATATCTACAATGTGATTTGTTTTATGCAAGAACCATAGTAATGAAATGATTACATTCCTTTGTATAGGGTCAAACATTGAACATCTTATTATTCTAATTAGTTATGTTAATGTTTCATCCCAGAAATGAAGAATAAACAACCAAAAAAAAAATAATGAACACTAAGACAATGATTTATCCTGGGAAAACCCTCCAACTTGAGGGAGAAAAACCTAGCCACACAATAAAATAACTTTATTGATGAATAAGAAGTCTGAAATACAATAAGCCCAAACACAAGGCTCAAACTAAAGTAATATTTAGAAAAACAAGATATCATTCTCTATCAAAAGGTTGAAGAATCTTCATGATCTTCAAAAGGTGTGGCTCTGCAACCTCCAAGGCTATCAATGTAGACCCCCTCCTCATCACTTCCCAAGATGAGAGGGTTGAGCCATGTGTAAACTGAAAGAAATCACATCTTTTGTCTCTTGGGTTACCCTATTGGAGGGTTAGGACAAATTTCAATAAAATGTAGATATTTTTTTCCCTACTCAATCAAATAAAGTGACCCCAATAGAAAAATGGAGTTAAATCAGTACTCTAACATCCCAAATCAATAATTTATCAAAGAGACATCAATACCATCACTAAAATCACTAAACATGATGATTGTTACCTAAAAAAGAGAGTGAATCACAGAATATGCATTATTTTATTGATTAAATCTTTACAAAAACTGCACTACTCGACCACACCACTCTTTGTCTCAGGCTATTACATATAGATAGACCTATGTCCATCATTAATAAACTGTTCAACTTCTTATAACCCCCTTGGAACTGACTTCAAGCAGTTAAAACTGATTGCAACTATCTCCTAACCGATTGTCCATGTGTTGACAGACTTTTGTCAACTTGAAAGTCTTAATACAAATTGTATAGAATGTTGTCAAGTTGACAAATAAGTTATCAAATTTGAAAAATACACACTAATTGTTAGTAATAACTAATAGGGGGGTGGTGAATCAGTGGCCTCAAAAATTAATCCTTAATTCAACCCTTAAAACTTATAACCACAAATTATGCCTCTAGTTATCTTCTGTATTACAAGATGAATGCCTTGAATTACTTATATAAATTTAATACTTGTCCAATTTATTTGTAAAACCTTCTTCTATATGTTTACCGATAAGCAGTCAACTATTTACTGAAACACAGTAAATATGCAGAGTATACCGATCAATCCAGAATTGCATATGTGAAATGTAAAACAGTAAAGTAATGAAACATAAACACATAACACATGGATTTTTAATGTGGAAACCCTATTAAGGAAAAAACCACTGGGACCGGTACCCCAAATTTTCACTCTTCTAAAGTGAGCTCTGTTAGGAGCCAACCCTGTTAAAGGTTACAAACACACTGTTAGGTGTGACCTTGCTAGAGGATTTAAAAGATAGTTTGTTACCTAGTATCTGGCATCTAATACTACCATCCATGATCAAACACTCACTTGGCCTATCAATTGGTATCGGGAATATCCAATGCTACTTTCTATGATCAAAATTTTTGATACTCCTTGGGATGTATCTCAATTGTAGAAGACTTTTAAGTCCTGCTCGGTTAAGAGACTTCATGATTCAATGGTTAAATTGAAACATTAAATGAGCTATTCACATATACAACTTAATTGCAAATTTTAAGATCTATTGTAAGTGCATTATCTCTCTGATTAATATAATCAATTTTATACCTTTGCTCCACACTGTTCTACTCTGTGATGTTGTCTCACTGTTCGTCGATGTCTACAGAATCTTTCTCTTTCCTCAGCTTGATTGATCAGGTTTGAATGAAGACTTTCTTCTCCTTCAAAATATCATTAGCATCTTCGCTCTTTTCTCTTCACCCCATACAATTCATAATGAATTGGGTTTGTCTCTATATAGACATGATTTACCTTTTCTTGGCTTTCTTGATTTTTGGCGTGATCCACAATTCTCACCAATTTAAAGCATAACTCCAATTTTATCTCAAAGAAATATTCTTGCCAACTAAACAAATCAACTTTAAATCAATTATTTATCTTCAGCTTTATCTGGATGATTAAAACAATGATAATTATTAGGTAAGTCTATCTTTAGCTCTTTGATAGCTAAGCATTTTGTCATTTTTTGAACTCTCTATTCGGTCAGTCAACACTTCAGTTAGTCATTAATGATAACTGACTGTTTCATCGGTGTGACTTTAGTCATCATTGGGATCTCCGTCCTTGTCTTTTCCGTCGGGAAACACTATAATTTTGACCGTCGGGTTACTCTATTTTTTTCTTGTCGGGCAACACTGTGACTATGTTTGTTAGTAATGTTGTGCATTTGCTCATCGGGTAACACTGTGACTTTGCTCTTTTACTCTGACCATTGGTGTGCACTTCGTCAATGTATATAGTCACTTAGTGAAGACTGACTTATATGCATTACTAATAGCATAGCCTTGATTCATCAGTTCTTTGAAGTCTTTGGCAGTATGTCCATGACCATACAAATTATATCAAGTTGACATCAATGATAATACAATACATTAACTAATTTAATGCCTTGCATGATCATCAACTTAACATCTTCAAACATTCAATCAGTTACATGTCATCAATCTCTCCCTTTGGAATTGATGGAAACATACTATATTATCATACTATACTATTACTAATACAATATGAAATTTACAGTTTCATCAAGCTTTCCTAATGTAACTATTATAAATGTCTGGCTTTTGGTAAGCTCAAATAGCTTTGATTTGATTCTTGCAGCTTTCTGTCTGTCTTCAATCCCTTCACTGGATAGATGTACAATATTTATTTATTTTATGTGATGTACAATTTTCCTTTCTTTGATGTCTCTTGTCAACAATTCTTTTCCTTTGTGTGTATACTCTCCCTTTCTGATTACATCTCTCCCTTTGGATACTTTGATGGATATAATATCTCCCTGAGTTGATAATGGATAAAATCTCTCCCTTTATCAGTATGATAATGAGATATTTCTCTCCCTTTGACAACAATGCCAAACAAACATCTTTTCCAAATGGATCCTTTCTATCCATAATATATTCCTTGAATTTTCTAATCCATCGGTAATACAATAAATTTGGTGCTCGGAGAAGATAAATACCTTATTGTGTATAGATTTATCTTTGAAGTCCATCTCTCTACTTGCATCAACATGAATGATATTCTGATAATATGCAGGTTGATGCAACCTTCTTGTCATTTTACTAACCAGCAGACAAGGGTCTTACCCCTAGTCTCTTTCTCAAGTACTCAAATGTATCCTTGGGCAATGTCTTGGTGAAGATATCGGCTAATTGTTCCTTGGATTGTACATACTCAAGTATCACCTCCTTTGCTTGAACTTGTTCTCTCAAATATTGATACTTGATGGCAATATGCTTTGTTTTAGCATGCATGACTGGATTCTTGAAAATTTTTATTTCACTTGTATTATCATAGTAGATAATTACTGGTTCAAGAATTTTCATATGCATACCTTCTAGTAATTGTTTGATCCATGCAATATTTGAGCAGTTTGCAGCAACAAAAACATATTATGCTTCTACACTAGACTGAGAGATGCATCCTTGCTTCTTTCTAATCCATGTGACAATTATGTCACCCATAAAGAATGCTCCTCCACTTGTGCTCTTCCAGGCATCAATATTTCTAGCCCAATCAGTGTCGGTAAAGACCTTAAGTTCAAATTTGCCTTCTCTTCTATACCATAAGCCATATTCCTTGGTATTCTTCAGATATCTTAGAATTCTTTTCATAGCAGTCATATGTGATCCCTAGGATTAGCAAAAAATCTTGCAACTATTCCTATTGCATGTGCAATATCTGGTCTAGTATGTACAACATACATGAGTTTTCCAATCATTGATATGGACAAAGTCTAATTTATCTCTGATGACTTGTCTTCCTTTGTCAGCTTACATCCAGTTGCAATTGGTGTTCCAACTGGTTTGGACTCTTCCATCTTGAATATTTTCAGTACTTCTTTGATGTATTTGGATTGTGTAATGAAAATACCTTCATCTTGTTGCATGATCTGTAGACCAAGAAAGAACTTGATCTCTCCAAACATAGACATCTCAAACTCTTTGCTCATTTCATTTGCAAATGATTTGCATAGCATATCATTGCCTCTAAATATGATGTCATAAACAAATATCTCAGCAATCAAAATGTTAGCATCAATATCTTCCTTCAAATAAAGATTACTATTTTCACTATTTCTTACAAATATAATACTTATAAGATAGGAATAAATTCTTTCATACCAGGCTTGGGGTGCTTGTTTCAATCCATACAGGGCTTTTTGTAGTCTACATACCATGTCCCTCTTGTCTGGATCAACAAACCCTTTTGGTTGTTCAATGTATACCTCTTCTTCAAGTATTCCATTTAGGAATGCAGACTTGACATCCATTTGATATACCTTG
>MU225001.1:498816-527515 GCA_018584345.1 Thuja plicata | reverse complement strand
GTAAAACAGGTGAACATTTTCTCTAAGGCAGAGGAGAGCTCCTGGTATCTGCTATACATTTTCAAGTCAACCTTCCTCAAGTATGGAGCTCCATCCATACTGACCTTTACATATAAAGCATTAGGTCCAGACTTCCCTTCACCCTCTTCTGTGGGCTTTGGATTTGCTGCAAGGGTTTTACACCTGAAGGATCGAACAGGTGGCCAACCTACAACCTGTTGTCTGAAAAAACAACTCAACCACAATCTATTCTNAGTAGCCATATTAAAGAAGGGGTTGGAATGTACGGTCCAACAAATGCAATTGCAAAACCCAAAAATTAGACATTCTCAATACGTGATTCTTTTTGAAGCCCCACCAATAATATTGAATAATAAACAAATAAATTTTTTTTTTGTTTTACTTTGTAACTGTTGCAATTGCGACGTCAACCCTGAATTGCGATAGGGGTGCTATAGCGGCGATGCCAAACACCCGTCGCAATTGCATTGGTATCCGTCGCAATTACAACGTCAGCCAAGGGGATTGCGACGGGGTTGCTGTACCGGCGACGCCAAAATCCTGCCGCGATTGCATTGGGTTCCGTCGCAATTGCGACGCATTCCACAAGAATTATGGCCAGATGATGCCAGAATAAAGTGGCGGTATAGCGACAGATATCTGTCGTAATTGCGACGGGTGATGACAGGCGTCATAATTTGTGACTAAAAACAAGCGACATTACTACTATCGCACTGGCGACACATGTCTGTCGTAATTGCGACACATAGCCGTCGCAATTCGATGCCAAATGTATTAGTGCCATGACCATACAGATTATATCAAGTTGACATCAATGAAAATATAATACATTAACTGATTTAATGCCTTGCATGATCAACAACTTAACATCTTCAAAAATTCAACCAGTTACATGTCATCACTAATGTCTCCTTCTTACATTATTTGAATACTTAAATCACTCTTATAGCCCTATCACCTATGGACTTGCTTAATTATCCCTTGAGGCTCTATACCCTATTTAGGTACCACTAAATCTTACTGCCTTATTACATTGTTTCTCATGACCATTCAAGTCATTTACATGCTTTTAACTCCATCAATCCTAATAAAGACTACTAACCCACTTTCCTATTACATAATGACCCTTATAGGGATATTTTCCTTATAATGGAAACTTTACATTACATAGAGACTCCCTTACATTTCATAGGCACTAATGGCCCAAATTACAATTGTTTTGAGACCTTTAAGGTCCTTATTGTCTTCATAGGTATTCAACTCCTTCCTAGGTCTTGATAGTTACCCTAGTAGCCATAGGATCATGAAGTAGCCCTTGTAGCCATGGTGCTCATGCACCAAGATATGAATTCAACCTTGATGGTCCACATTTCTTATCTCTTGTATTCTGATGAGGTTGACATCTCACATATTGAGTTGGTACTTTGATGTTGGAATATGGGATTAGTGTCTCCAATTTGCGGATCCTAGGGTGAAATGAGATATAAGTTAGATAAGTTAAATAGAAAATAAGCTGATAAAACAAAGGTTAGAAATTCAAATTTGAATTCTAACGGCTAGCTGTGATTAGGAGGGAAAACATAAGTTAAGAGTTGTTTTGAATACTAATGCATTCCAACCAATTGGAACTGGTTTGGGGAATTTCTCAAAACATCATATATATATATATTGATGAATCATATGGATGAAGGACAGTACAGAGGAGAATGAGAAAATACAGACTGCACTTAGAATTGCAATAAAATCTTAGAGTTTTGTAAAATTTTCATGGTAGTTTGATTTGATTTCATTGCCTAGACATTCTAATGGTTTGAGGGACTAAAACAACCAATTTTGGGAACCTTACACATCTTCTAAAGTTTCATTTTGTTTTGGTTATTCACTGTACTTGTTGACAGTCTCAGATATTTGCATATTTTATAAGAATTTTAAGTGTTTTTATGGCTTAATGGCCATTCCATGAATGTTTCTCACTGTTTCTCATGGGATGGTCATGTTTTTAACTTGTAAAATATGAATCTAACAAAATAATGTACAGATAAGTAAAAGGAGGTTGGTGATCATCATGTTGTTGTGTTGCAAGAACACTAAATTTGGTGCAAGGGTGTAGCAAAAAAGATTAAATCCATTGGAAGGCTATATTTTATGTTGGAATGTGTTCCCACATGTCAAGGGGAAGGTTAATCCATCATTTGTTTTTTGAGAAATTCCTTGGAGGGTAGACATTAAGGAAGCCTTGATTTTTAGGGGTTTTAAGGAATAATTTGGGGCTTTTGGGTATAAGGATCATGTAGAATCAAATTGGTTGCATATTCCTCTAATTGGGACCATATTAACATTTTGTGAGGGGTGAGGATGTTAAAGGGTCAAATGAGTGATCAAGATTTCAAAGTTTGGAGTGATCCATGTGCTTTCAATTCTCAATTATCATTGGCTCTTCAATTTCGTGTCTGCTTTGTTGAAAGAAACTAGGATTTTATTAATTCAATTAATTAATTAAATTAGCCATGTAAGGTAATGGGTTGAATTTGATTTTTGATTTAAACTATATAACTAATTGATTAAATCAATTACATAGTTTTGATTAATCCATTTTAGGCTTAGATTTAATTAATTGATGTCTTTATTAATTGATCCTTTGTTTTTGATTTGATTTAGTCCCATTTGATTTGATTAACTCCAATTTGATTTGATTATTGCACCTGACAAAAATTTAGGTATCTACAAATGCCCCTCTTTGAATTGATGTGTGAAGCACATTGATTCAAAGAAAATTGATGTCTTGATCCGATTGACTAATGCTTGATTGATTGATTGATCTGATTTGATAACCTGGTACAAAATGAACCACCTGATGAAAAACCCTAAAAAAAGTCTCCCTGATAATGTCTAAAAAAAAATTATGCCCCCAAATGCAATTTATTCGATAATGCCCCAGATGTAGTTGGATTGATGCAGTATTGATTAAAAGGATATCACCCCTAATAATGAGAAAAAATGTTACAAAATGACTCCTGATGTCGATCCATTGATGCTAATATGATTCCCCATCAGGAAATGAGTCAAAATGATGTAGGATGATGTGGGCTGAGATTGGAAGATTTGGATTTGTTTCCCGATAAAATTGATTTGAAGATACCATGGTTATGAGAGAACTTGATGCCAATAGCTATGATTGAGAAAATGTTGTTGATGTTTTAGATATGTTGATGATGTTTGGATATCACTTGATGTCAGTCAGAATCACTTGGTTTATGTTGTATTGATGTCAATCTGATAAGATAGGTAGGTTGATGAATTGATTTGATAAATGGATAATTTTCTCTCAAGATCTAGAGAGACAAACAAATCGATGCACTCAAGATGAGAAAATGGATGATAGGATAAATGATTGACGTTAAATGATGAATTGGATGATTTAACTGATTGATTCTTGATTTGATTGCAAAAACAAGTTTCCTCTGGAACATTAATAGTGGGGGGCTTATAGCTATGGAAATTTCATATGATTCAGGTGCAGATATAGGTATGGGTGATGGATAGAGTAAGGTTACCCCTAGATGATTATATGGTTAGGTTGCCCCTAGGTGAGCAAATGCATAGTGATGATATCCTTGATGTAGCATTGATCTTTTGATAAATCAAATATTTGATGATGTAACCATGATTAACTTCTACCCCCTTGATTAAGGAAAATCCCATAACAACTAAAATGCAAGACTGATCTATACGAATGCAGCTAACTACCATTTTTGCAAAGAATGCATGATTTTTTCTATTTTCACCATTGAGATTTTTGGGACCTGAAAAAGATATAACCCTCATTGGTTAGATTTTCAAACCATGTTGATCTGAATACCTCCTTCCTTTGGATTTCAAAAAGGAAGCTGATACAACTCTCATTGGTTCAACCATGGGATTATGAATACTACTTTTATCAGATTCAATATTGCAATTCGATGTTGGCATTAAGATATGTAAGATCTAAATGACCAAGGTATCCTTTTTCATAACAAACAGAGATTGAATCCCTCCCATATGAAAAATTTCCTTGATGACTCTTTGATGGTCATGTCTTTAGACAAAGTTGCATATTTCAATGAATCAATCTTAAAACGGTCACACAGAAATCAATAAAAATGGCATGCTTTCATCATTGCTAATCTAGTTGAACATCATTGATTAGCTAGAAAGACATGACTTGAAAATTCAACACCTCATCAAAACATTAGTGCTATTATTGTATCCATATTTCAAGTAGAACTTCATCCATTTTGATCTTTTGGTTTTGTTTATTTTTAATTCTAATATTAATAAGTCAATGAAGGTCAAGGATTACGTTGGTGTCAAAATTGGATGGGAAATTGAACAATGATGTAAATCAAAGGTTCAAGTGTCTATTTGGTTGGTTTGATGTAGTGATTCATGTGAATTGGTGCCTACTTTGGTGAAATACACTGATTTGGATTAATGCCCCCAATTGAAAATAAATTGTTGGGCTTGGGATAACTTCCAAAGTATGAAAAAAGCTTGGTTTATGCACGATGTAGCTCAGAGACTTTACGAAATGATTTTTGGATTTTTTAGTGTTTTTTGGATTTTTTAGATTTTTAGATTTTTTTTTAATTGATAGAGATTTTTTTATTTTTTAGATTTTTTAGAGATTACCTGCTCTCAAACAAGATCAAATTGGTTTTCCCCCAATGTCTAGAAAGGTGTAGGAAATAATAGATGGATGAAAAAGCTGATGGATTTAGACATGAAAAGGCCATGATGGATGAACCATGTGTAGTAAATGTGACCCGTAGGACCGTCTCCTCAAGATTACCAAAGATAAGGAAAAAGGATATAGAAATGTGAATTGTGTTTTGGATAAGCAATAGAAGCCAATGATGTAGTGCTAGATAGCATATAGGACAATGACCTAATGTCATGAAAGTGGGTGGTCCAAAAGAGTGGACATATCAAGAATTTTTTGAAAACTTTTTTTGCATTTTATGTCCTTCATTTTGATCAAGATCAAGGGTTCAATTTGGATAAGCCATGGATAGGATAGCACAATAAAGATAAAGGGGTGATGGATGATATGAGGGGATGGTTTGGGATTACTACAAGACTGCTTATGAATAATGAAAGTGGATTTGGGATAAGCAAGATCATGATAGGGTAGGATAGTGCAACAAGTGAATAAGTTGATAGAAAGGATAATGGATGTCAGGATACCTGATGCTCATGGATATGTTAAACCTTGTCAAGATCAAAGGTGAAAGAGGGATACAATTTCAAGAGATATGAATGATAGGAAGATGGAGGATAACACGGATGAAACTTGCCCCCAAGTGTAGAGTGCAAGAGGGAGGAATTACACATGACGCATGTTTGCCAAGTTTTCATCATGGTACTTGTCCAAGGCGCCACAAGAAGTGGTTTTCATCATAGGAAGGATTTATTTCTCTTTACTTTTTCTACCAAGGCACCTGTTTACCAGGTTTTTACCAAGGAACTTTTTCTCTTTTTTCCAATTTCTTTTTTTCTTTTTCTTTTTTTTTGTATTTTTCAATATTTCCCCAACATTTGGATCTTTGGATAATGCTCTTATATGCTATAATAAACCATGACTATGGCTAGGATGCTCAAAGATATTGATAAGGTGATTATAAAGGACACATATGAAGGATAAAGGTATATGGTGGTTAATTTTTTATGCCATAGATTGGGTAAGAGGGATGGAAAGATGGAAATTGGGTGTTGGATAATGGATATGAGGATAAGAACCATGTATGCCGTGGATGGAAATGTTGGCAAGATCAACTTTGACACACACTTTTAAGGTTGGTGGGATGATGGAGGAACAATCCATGAAGGAAGTAAGGATGTATGTAAGGTAGTGGATTGTTCGATATAGGAACCCAAAGTAGACTTGGAAAGTGGAACATGTTTTGAAAGAGACAAAGTGAAAGCCTTTGGAAGCTTGAATGTCAAATTTGATTTTTCTTTTATGTGAAAGTCTTTCAAAAGTGATTTGGGAATCCACATAGTCTTTGCTTTTTATTTCTTTTGTGATTATTTTGAATGAATTTCTTCAATGAGGGATTTTGGAACCCACATTTTCTTTGATTTTTCTTTTTTCTTATTGGACCTTTGTGGCCTTTTGGATATTTATTTTTGCTTTGCAGACCTTTGCGTCCTTTTGGATTTTTATTTTTTCTTTTCATTCACATGTCAATTAGATGGGACATTATGATCTTTATACATATGTAGATTCTTGGATTTCTGATTTTTATGTTGTGCATCCAAATTGCTTCCAAAAGACTTGGGAATTGTGGGTGAATAGGAAAAATATGGAGGGTTTATATGGATTGGTGTTTGGACATTATTCAAGTATGTGTTCCTTCGTTGATCTTGATACACGGTAGGGTAAGAGAATGGAGAGATAGGGATGGTAGGCATGATTTATGAAGGAATATGGGGACCCAATATGGATGGTAGGGATAAATACTTTAGCTTTGGGATATAGGAACCCAAAATGGATTTGGAGGATGGTGAAGGCTTTACCTTTTGGATATAGTGACCCAAAATGGATTTGGAGGATGGGGAAGGTATATGGTTACATTTGAATGGAGGGATATAAGGTGTGAAATGGATATCAATATCTTTATTATGAAATACATGATTAAGGCTCTTATCTTCAAAATTTATCTTTATACCAATAGGCTCAGAGTAGCTTTGATAGGAGAAACTTTGATAGTATCAACTGAGGCTTGAAGGGATTTATTATCATGCAAGGGATTTGGAAGAATGATGGTTTCTTTAGGTGAATATGGAGGATTATGACAAGGAAATGATGGGATACTTTGATCTTGACAAGGATCTTTGGATTATGTAGAGAGTATTTTTCTCTTGATTTTCAATATGCTCATTGGAAATGGTGGAAGGGATATCTTGATCTAGCTTGGGAAGTGGACAAGATATAGAGCTTGGAAGGATACTTTGTTCTTGAGATTGAATGATATAATCTTGGAAGAAATGAAAGGGTGCAAGGGGATCATCATGGGAATCTATGGATATGGGACCTTCATCAAATATGGGAGGAGATTGTATAACATCTTGATCTTGATCTTTATTGATATTTTTTCCTTCACACTTTGGATTATCCTTTTGACATGGATCCACTTCTAAGGACAAGGTATGAGTTTGAGTATACATGGGGAATTCTTGGAGAAATGATGTAGGATCCTTGTGAATTGGTATAATAGGCATTGAAACACATGAAGGTTTGGAATCCATGACCCTTGAGGGATGAAAAAGATTTGCAAAAGATGTAAGTTAGCTTGGGTTTCTTTTAGAGGTAGCCCTTGAGGGTAGACATTATTAGCATTAAAATCATTAGGTTCTTTGTTCAATGGACGCATTTTGGCTAGCTTTGATGATTTAAGAGATGGATGAATAGTAAAAGAAGTAGAAGTTATAGGAGAACCATTGCTAGACATAGGTTCATGCATTAGATATTTCTTGAGAGTAGTATCTTACTCTTCATTCTCTTAATAAAAGATAGGATGGTCATGAAGTTGTTCTTGATCAAAGATGGGTTTGTTGTGCTTAAATGGTTATTTTTTGAAGAAGATGAAGATATGGATGGCATGATCATAAAGAAAAGGAAAGATTAATCTTAATGATGGATTGTTAGATGATGTATCCTTTTTTTTTCCTCATCCTTCTTTAAGGTTGATGTGTCATAATTATGAGGAAGCTTAACTCCTAATCAAGATAAGTTTTAGAAATATATTTATTTATCCCTCTTTAAAATTTTGTCCATTAATTCGAGGAACATGGGATCTAAGGACATCTCCTCAACTTCCTCTTCAGTTAATTCTTCATCTTGATGTCTATTATTATTTTATCTTGGTTTTCCATAGGATTGATTCGTGTTTCAAATAGATCCATGATATTATTTCCTTTCTCTTTTTCAATTGATTTATTTATCCTTTGAAAATTTCTTGACATCCTGAATTTGTAAGGATTTGATGCAATCTTTTGCATTGGATAGGAAGTACTATGAAAAGGGTATCCAAATATGATTTTAAAATTTTCCAAAAACCCAGGGAGATACTCATTGTTTGAGAGTCTCTTTTTGTATGCGCTACTTTAGTGGTTAGTGTTATCCTAATTTTCAGCATGCATCAAAGTAATCATAAATAGGAAGAGATTGAATTTGTAGTGGAGTCCCATTAATATTATCCTTCAGGTATTATTAATCAATATTTTATAATTACATTCATTTTTAGAAAATTGTCATTTTGTACTCTAAGAGTTGATCACATTCCAGAATTTCTAAATTACAATTTTGATCAATTACATTGTGCATTCAAGCTGAATGTATTATACAAATGTTATTTCATCTTTCTTTTCATGTCAAAACAATAGTACATTGTAGAATAGAAGGCATAATTGAAAGTATGGAGTAGAGGTCCCATGCATTGCCTTATGGTTGGTTTCTTGATGCTTGAATATTAGGTCTCCATTGCTGGTTGTATATCAGGTCCTAGGTCTTCATAGTCCATCTTCATTTGCATATAGGTCTTTTAGGGTTTACATGCATCATAAGAGAGATGGGGTGTTAGATCCAGTTGGATCTAAGCAATACATGAAACATAAACAACATACAATCAATCCTTCTCAAAATTGCATATCAATCTAATAGAATAAATGTAATGAGAAAATATTCATCCATAATATCTAAAGAATAGTATTAAAGGGACTTGTTCCAAACATGAAACCTTTTACTATGTATGATCACTTTGGTATATGTTTTTCTTCTCTATATAATTAGATATCTGAATGAAAGGGACTTAGTATTACCATCTGAGAAACCTTTTTCATGATTAGATCAACCTATGAGTTCAACAAATGATACAAACCAACCAACACTCATGAGTGAATGTCATCTTACATTCACTCACAAATGTTAATTGGTGCATATAATTTGATGACATAATAAATTGAGTGCTATTTTGTGTGAAAATAGACAAGTATGTTAATTGAATGCATGAAACAAAATAAAATGATGCAGTGGATGTCACGAACCCGTGCTCAAACTTCACATAAGCCATTATATGCAGAAGGATAGTTGATATCTCATAAGGTTACTTCTCACATACATAAGAAGGATAAGATGCAGACACATGAAGGAGTCAAAAGATTGCTACATGAAGTGCATGAACAAAGGAAGCTAGAGAAATACATAATTGAAAGACTTTGAAAGTTCATTGTTTTTATGCAAATAATGGAGAATGAGAAAATGTTGTTACAGTAAGTGCTTCTTCATATATATGTTGCTTCAAGACATCTATTAAAAGTTCACTTGGAGGATCAAAGTTGAATTCTCATACATAAAGATTATGCATAAACTGTGTTAAATGAGAAGATGTCATTGTAGTCATTTTAAAATAGCTGAATTTGACAGAGTAAAAGCTTGGAACAAAATATGTGAAAACTACAAGTAAGGACAAAGATTAATAGTCTCAAATCAGCATGGGTTTACACATACAGAAATCAAACATAATGGAAAAAGTATTACAAGATATCCAGGAGCTTCATCAAATGAGATTATGCTTAATAGTTCTAAAATATTGCAGTGCATAATGTGTTTTAGAAAAACTATTGAGATAGTTTCTTTTTGCAAAGTTTACATCTCATACAGATGTTTTGAAAAGATGAACATTCATAATAATAGTTCAGGATAGGTAAAAAATTGTATATGTAGATTGGATTTACTATTTTGAAGTAAAACCCATGGGAGTCACAAGCCCGTGCTCGAACCCCACGTGTTTGTTCTTTCCCATGTATACTTCAAGATAAAAACAATGTATTTTTACATCAAAGACAACAGCATATTCAACATATTTGTGCTTACATGCTAAAGAGATGCTCAGTATTTTCATCAAGACTGTAAACTAAAAGTGTTTTTTAACATTATGTTGCAGTTCAAATGTCTTATGTGTGTTTTTAGACAGTGGAGTGTCATCAAAAAGGGGAGCATATATTGTGCTTACTAATTACTTGTATTTGCAGACAACAAGAATGATGTTTTTATTAAAACATTTAAACAATACAAAACCCATGTTTTACTTCAAAGTCCAGACAAGCATTAAACTGACAACTTCAAGTGCAAATACATGTGGGTATTTTAAAATAATATGGATGACGACATGTGGGAATGATAGTGAGGTTCAACAATAAGCAGTACTAAAGCTCATGGGCTCAGAAGTAAACAAATAATAGTTCAAGAGTTGTATGAAGATTTAAAGCTATAGTCGACATCAAGCAGAGAGCACCAACATGCATTAAACATTTAGAAAGTTCACATTGATGCAGAAAATAGAATAAATAAATGACAGATGAGATGATCACTTATCTGTATGTATAGAAGATGTTGGTACATTATATTTTCAAGTCATGGTTGTATCAACTCGCAGTAGAAATGTGAAGCTTATGACTGAAAGATGTCATAAAGTTTGAAGAGAATACATTCACCACACCTTTCAGTCATAAGATACATTTCTATATGCTGAAGAGATTCATGGTTTCCAGTCTCAACATGGTGGTTGAGATAAAAAAATCATAAATTGGTCTATTGCCCGCGTGTCTGAAGGAGGAAGTTAAAAGACATACAGTGGAGGCCACGGTGTTTTTCCTTAGTTCCATGTCACACAATGAACTGGGGATAAGTCTGAAGCTATGATTGAGATTACTAAGTAGTGAAGGCCGAGGTTCATGGTTACTCAATATCTCAACCATTGTTTGAGGTCACTCCAAACTAGCAGTGGTGTAGTTCCATGTCACACAACGAACTAGGGATGAGTCCTGAAGCTATGGCTAAGACATCCCTAATTTAAAACCAAAGTTCATGGGCTTGACACCTCAACCACAGCTTAAAACCATTCCAAGATTGCAGTGATAATAGATTCCAAATCTACAATGGTGGTCACAAACAGAGAAGAACTCCCTGAGTTTTCTTTATGCACTGCAGTTCAAAACCTGCAATGGTGGTAAAACATCAGCTCAAGAAAATCCAAGTTACAAAAAACTATGCAGCACCATTTGTATTGGCATGATGACACTATATCATTAAACATTCCAACATTTAAGCAAATGCAGGATAACTTACAGTTGGAACCTGAGTTCAAAGCAAATGAAGATCAAAAGCTGCGGCCTTTACTGAAGAAGAATGCGACAACAAAGATGCCATGTGTTACAATGAATATGTAAATGACATTTTTTTTCCTCATAAAGCTCATGAAACTAGAAGTTTCTTCACAAAATAGAAGTGAAAACATAGCAGAGATTCATGGTTTCCAGTTTCAAACATGGTGGCACCATAGAACAAAACCCTAAAGATGCAAATGAAACCGATGAATGGAATACATTGTATTTTACTCTCATTTGAAATCCATTTTCAGATGGAGTAAATGAATTTGCAATCCCAGTGCATCGACATTCCCTCCTTATTGCCACATTGGTACTTTTTGTGCCACGACATAATGAAATGTCCCTTCCAACTGATGGTGGTCAAGTTGATTACAAACCATGCTGGTTACCAAACCATAGTTGCATTGACCACAGTGGTTCAATGGCCACTATGTCAGCAAAGTCAAAGATGGGTTGATGCCGAGTTAACAAGAGTTTTTAAACCCTTTGAAGTTAGGTGGTCGGGTTTGTTAAAGTGGAGTTGTCACTCTTTTTAGGATTCGAATGCTTGTATTTGAAATATGGTAATAAAGATAAGGGATGCAATTGATATGTTTTGATGTAAATGTGGGGGGCTAAAACTTAGGGTTTTTGGTTTAGGGAAATTTATTAAACCCTATAGTTTTGGAGGGCTTTTAGGAGGGAAGATTTTTGAAAATGAGCCATGTCAGCTATTTAGTGAAGGTTTTTACTTCATGTTAGGTGGGGGTCAAATTGGTGGAGAAAAGAGCTTTAGTGAATTTCTGATTCCTATAGTTGTTGATTCATTTTCTTTGTATTCCAGTGTAAGTCCATGCTTTTAATTTTGGTTGTGTGCAAGAGGATTTCATTATTCCTTGCCATTGCTTGGGAATTCATACATGTAACTTATATATAGATTTTGAGAAGAATATAGTGGCCCCACTTTTTTACATACATCTTATTGTGATCATCTGTTCAAGTTCCTTTTCAACTTTCTACATATAAGAGTAATAACTTTGGAATATGGTTTAGTGAATTGCATTGATTCCTATTCTATATTATAGAATATAATCCTTTTGTAGAATATGCATGTTGTTAATGGTAAAAGTACTGCTTGTGGTCAAACCCTAGTTGTGACCTTCCAATTAACCTATGTATTGAGCAGTGAATGATAGTGTAGAGATCCACTAGGGTATGATAAGTGAATGTCAGTTTGAAGCTTCAAAAGAATCTGAATCTCCTTGGTGTATCACCTTTTTCTAGTTTTTATGCAAGTTCAATTTTAAATATTTCTTCCCTTTTCTCAGTTAAATTTTTAATCAGGAGGTGATATTCCATACCAAAATAGGAACTGGCCTAGAATCCAGAGATTCTTCCTCATCCATAGTTCACCCACAGCTAGAGGAAGTTTCCATTGTCAGATAGAATTGCCATGAAGCCTTAATGCTTGATTTAGGGTGACAATTCTAAGCCTGAATAGTTAGTATTGTTGGAAATAATGGGAAGTATGTACTAAGAGTGGAGGGGTGAATTAGTACCTCTAAAACTTTTAGTTAATTAACATTTAACCTTATGTAATCAAATCTTTGCTTTACCGATCATATTTTTTGTTCTTTCTTTATGCATGTGATATCAATTCATAATCCTAATTGTATGTAGAAATTCATTGAAACATTCATGATAGAAATAACACTTAACACAAGATATGATAATGCAGAAAACCCTTGTTAGAAGGTAAAAACTATGGTGGGGATGGCACCCACAAAAACTTCACTATCTACAGGTTGGAAGGGGCTGACTAAGGCTTAAAATTTGATCACTTCTAATGATCTACCCTATTAGGAGTATTATGTATAGACTGGTTAAGGTCTACTATGTTAAAATCTTTCACAAAATTGTTTAGTATGCACTCGGTTAAGAGATTTACAATAGGATTGTTAAATCCACCTTTCTTGAAAGGTTTTCTTCTATTTTCTACACTTGTTAGAATGTAGACAAAAATACTCATTGACTTGAGTGTATGAAATCTACAATTGTTGATTACAAATCCATTAAAGATTACATGTACAATGTATCACCTAATGTGATTGATTAATACCTATGTTTCTCAGTAGCCTTGGTTCTTGGTTCTTGATAACCAAATTCATCTTTTGTTGTTCTACTTCTTGAAACTCTCAGTCTAATCCATAGATGTGCTCATTGGCTAAATTCATCCTCACACCCATCTCAAATGAATGATTACACATCTATTTATACAATAGATTTGACCTTTTTAGTTTCACATATTACAAACTTAACTCTATGATCAAAGGTTTACAACTTGACCTTGATCTCCTACTTTGCATGTTTTTAATCTGTTAGACTAATTAAAACAATTACAATTATGTTTCTTGTTCCTCAATAAATAGTTTTAAAAACAAATCTAAACTCTAAATATAAATCATAACTATTTTATCTGACATGGAATTCAGATCCACTTTTCTCGGGATATAACTGACTTTCGGTATCTGATGCTCGGGTTGCTCTGAAATTAGTTTGTCTATCTTTCAGTGTTCCTTTGTTGAACTATCTGTCAGGCTCCCTTGCTCAGCTAGGTTCCTTTCTTTCATATTTTTTTGGCTTATAGTGTAACCTTCTTGTCGGGTTCCTCTCTATCATCTTTAGGTTGCACTTTCAGTTTACACTGTAAAACTTGTGTCGTCGGGTTCCTCTATACTTAGCACTTTTAGTCTGAACTGAAACTTGTCTTTCAGCGTATTATAACCAATGGTTGAAACAACTATTTCTCTTTGCATACTAATGGAAAAATATGTGTCATCAATCTCCCCCTTTGACATTAGTATCAAAAACTGATATGTGCAAAATACTAAACTGTTTATAGTATATACACCATGTATATTACTTAGTCATTTCATGATTCCCCTTATGCATATGTCTGTATAGTATAGTATATGTGTATGTACACTTGTCTTTATACTATTTCTTCCTTTTTACCTTGTCTTTTCTATTTGTGCTATATGTACTATACATATCATTCTCCTCTATTGTACATATCATTTTCCTTTCCCCCCCTTTTTTGATAGTAAGGGAAAAGGTGTATACCTATAACTTATCAAAAATTTGAGAGTGAGAGGTCTTCATTTCCTCCATCATCTTCTCCCATTTCTCCTTTAGATGCTCAATAGCCATATGCTCTAGTGTAATCCTGGCATGCATGTCATAATGTTGTCTTCTACAGACATCTCAGGGGTGGAAATTAGTTGTCTTACCAAACTTATGTGTTGTTACAGAAGTGTGAGATCTGGTAAAATTTTAGCATATAGCTTGGTAACCTCTTCTCTCAATTGTGATTCTTCTTCCCAAATTTCTTGTCTTAACCTTTTGATTTCAATTATCTTTTCATAGTGCAATTTGATTTCATTTCCATCCATGGTTAGACTTTTAGCAATTGTGGTTAGATCGAAATTGATCTTTTCAATCTTATCACTATTATTCTTAGTGAATTTCTCCAAAGTGCATAGATTTTGAATTAATGAAATAGCTTTAGTAATTATTGGATCTAATTCATTTGTTATTTTTGAAAGCTTTACCTTATTTTCTGCCACTACTTGGCTGATATTTTCTGTAAATTTATATTGGAACTTTTGTTCTTCTTGTTCTTTAATTTCCTTTTCTGTATCCATATTTTGATTTGTGATTGCTTCGGTGAGAATGGCAAGTTGATCCAGAATGGGGGCATTGTGATCAACATCAATGTCAGGAACTATCTGTAGTAAGACATCTCTTGTATTTCCCAGCACTAGAGAATCTTTGTGTTCTTTTCTAAGATTTTCCTGCATTGCTTTCCTTTAACATATCTCTCCGTATTCTATAAGAGATTCATAGTCCAATGTGGTTGGATCACACTTTGGTATTTTAATGATTTCATCAAGTGTGACCTCCAACTTACACTTCTTGGTTTTCTTCTTCTTTTGTGATGCACTTGTATACAAAACCATAGCAAGTTTTTTTTTTTTGGTCTGATATGCTGGAGGAAGGATTATGTGGTGTTGTACCTTTTTCTTGCTACTCAGGGTTTGCCTTTTAGTTTTCTATGGATGTCTCCTCATCAACCTCCAGTTTAACTTCAGTATCTCCTTCAATGTTCTTAGGAGTGGTATAAATTATTTTATCTTGTTCATCTTTCTCTTTTTGCACTTCATTTATATTTTTAATTTGTGCATCCTTGTTGGTGTGATCTCCATCTTTTTGTTTGTGATCTACATTTGTAACATTTTGATCTCCATCTTTTTTTTCTCCACCGATGACTACCTGTTCATTGGTTGTATCCTTCTTTTCATCATTACCCTTATCTTCAGGTATGCTTGCATCCTTGTCAGGTGACTTATCCTTCTCTAAGATAATATTGATAGCTTGTATCAATAGTGGTATCTGTCCTAGTGTGTCTACCTATGTTGATTCTATTGTAGTGTCTTGTTTGTTGGTTTGGTCCTTGACAACAGTGACATCTTCATTTTTTTGTATCTCATTTGCAGGATCTTCTCCGGTAACATCAATGATTGTATTATCTGGCCATATTTCATCTGCAACATCCATATCCTTGTTGCCTTTTATGTTCAATGATTCTTCATTAACGTCTTCATCATTAATAATAATATTTTTGGGGCTCTATTTATCATGATCATCTTTGTTCTATTGATTTTTAGTAGAGCTTTTAGTGGCTCGGGACTTGTATCCTTTTTAGGTATATCAAGTATCTTTCTCCATTTAGCCTCACTTTTCCTGTCTAGTTCAAGTAGATGTCCTTGAGGCACTTGGTAGGCTCTTAACTTTGGTGAGAACATCATGGAGTGTTTCCTCATCACTTCTTCAATCTCCTCGCTTTTAGATTCAGGAGGCATGACAGAAACTAGGGCTTTTTCCCTAATCTATTTCTTAGAATGAAATGCAAATGTCCATCTTGTTGATAATCTATTTTGAATTTCTTTTGGCATATTATCTACCAATTATATTGAAACATATTTGAATATACACATCATTGTGATAATTGCCTCTTCTATTTTATTTTGATCCTCGGGATCTAATGTTAACCATTTCTTAATCTTGCGATCATTTGTTGTACTTTATTTTATAATAGAATCACATAAATCATCAATTGTAGTAGGCAGTGTGTTCTTGATGGCTTGTACAGATTGTTCATCCTTTTTGGTGTCCTCAATGTCTTCCCTTTTTCTGAGTAACTTTCTTCTTTTTGTTAATCCTTTCTTCCTTGTTTGTGGCTTTCATTTGTAGGTCCTTACTTGACCTTTCTTGATTGGTGAAGGACTTGCATCCTTTGTTGTCTGACTCCTAGTCCTATTTGCAGAAGTAGTCCTAGGTTTATTTGTTGGTGGAGGAGGTGGTGTATCGGACTCTGTGGACTCTGAGTTACTCTACTTCTCAACTTCACCGATGGGTGATGTACCCTCAGTTTCTTCTTTCTGTTCATTTTCCTCTTCAATCACCAATAGATTTTTCTTCAAGTTTGTAACCATCTTATCTTTCTTCCTGTCAATCTTTTTCACAACTAAGCCAGTTTTTATCCTTTCCTTGGATTCCTCATAAGTTCCAAACTTAGGTTGTGATTTATCTAATGGTTCATTTATCAATGCCTCAATAGCATTTGATAGTTGATCTATGCTCACTTCATAATCAAGTGGTGCCAGCCATGCTATTCTCGATACAACTGGCTTGATGTAGGTGTAGTCAGTGTCTACCATAAAATAGATGTCAGTCTTGAACTTTTCTACTAATTGCTTTGGAATTCTCATTATTTTTTGCATTCTTTCTTTGAATCCAGCAAAATATTCATCCATGACTGATTCAAAATTGTCTCCTAGTGATTTGATGAACTCACTAATCTATGAGGTCACTGGTCTTGTAGTGTCTTATTTGACATTTCCTATGGATGGGAAGGATTCTTGGAAATAGAAGAATATGCACATGATGAGTGAACCAAAATTACATGAGTTGAGCTTTGCTATCCTTATTGTCTTCATGTTCTCATCCAATTGTCTTAGTAGAAGTTCTGACACATCCAATTGCAGTCCCTTGTTGACAATTTTTTATGTTGTATCCACTGCTCCAGATGCAATACTATTCATCCTGCTAGCCTGAAAGAACTTGTATCCTAAGACATATGCTCCAAATTTCATTTCATCATCTTTGATGGTGGATACCTTTAATCCTCTTCCATCCCATGTTGCTCTTGTATTCTTCTCAATGTTAGCTTTAGGTAGGTTCTTTAGTGCCTTTACCTTATCAGTTATGGGATAACCAGTAATAGCATGTATAACATACCTAGTTATCAGTTTTGGCTCATCCAGCCATATATTTTGGTCATGAATTCTTCTTAGTAATAACCAAATCCATTCAGTCTTGAATTCCTTCATGTATAGTAGGGCATGTGTGAGCCCTTTTACTTCAATGTGTTTATGCTCTTCCTTGATAGTGTCATCATCGTTTCAAAGCTTTTTGATATCTTTCTCAACTTCTAAGTCTCCTATTTATGCAATCTTAAAGTGTATATATGCTCTACATCTTCAACGAGAAAAACCCTAGTTGTTATATTGGAGGATGCACCAACATTATTGGGTTGTGAAGCAACCTCAGGACATATCTTGTAATGAGGTCCTTCATAGGTTGAATTCTTGATTAGATTGACCTTATTCTTTTTATCATTCTTGAGCTTGGAGGTTCTTGACGTAGTTTCCATCGTTTCAAAATTTAGGTCTTATTCATAAATGAAAAAAAAGTTCTCGGTGATTTTTGTTACTTACTTCAACCTTATATTTATTTTAGGAATCTTTTTGAGTGTTGTGAACTGGGTTGGAGTTTCTCTACAATCTGGTCGCTTCATGTTCTAGTTTCACTCTGTCTCTTTGCTCATGTTGCTTGGTGAAAAATGAAACCCTTCTGTCGTATATTTATAGACTTTGCCCTAAGTCATGTCATAAATGCTCAATGAATTCTCAGTGTGTGAAGATGGAGTCATCAAGTGATACACAAATAAAATTCTCAGTGAGAACATGATGCTTTGGGGCAGCTACCAACTTATTACATCAACAGATGGATATCGGTGTATGACGAAGACAACATTGTCTTTTTACATGATTACCGACGGATCTCGGTTTACACTAGAAACTTTAGATTTTTTATGTTAACCAATGATTCTTAGTTAGTATAGGCAACTTTTAGCTTTGTATGTTCACCAATGAGTTTTAGCAAGTATTGACTGATGAGATTAAATTCATAGAATTATAACAAGTTACACCATAGTGCATGTTTAATCATGTTGATTTGGTATTTTAACTATGTATAATAGAACTGATGCAAAATATAACTTGGTATAATGTAGTTCCATACTTACTTGTTTTGCTTAGGTGGGGATGGTGATGTCACCAGATCCAATGGATAAGGTGTCACCAATTGTATTACTCGGTCTAGGTTCATGAGTGTTTGTAGCTTTCCTCCACATTTTGTTTCTCATCTTCCTAATGTCTTCAATGGTGTTTCCATTGGCAAAGGTGCTAGTCTCTGTCATTCGATCTCTGCAGTATTTATTTAGATGACCAAGTTTATGACAATGTAGACATTCCATTCCATGGTTATTCCAGCTCTTAGACTTTCTTGTCCATTGTCTCATGCAGTTTGCATCTATGTGACCAAATCTTCCACATGTTGTGCAGTTTTCCCATGTATTGTAATCCCAAACATATTGGTTACAGACTCTCTTTGATTGATAAGTATTTTATTGATCTTTAGGCTTCCATGCTTGCTTTTTCTTCTTCCTACATTCAAGATATGTGTTCCCATGCATTTTGCAAGCAGGACGGTTTTATCCATGTAAGTTTCCTTTTTTGGTTGCTTCACCTCAGATTTACATTAATATGCTTTATGTCCTTTCTTGTTACTTTATAACAAATTCCTATGAATGAAGATGTGGATTTAGGAATAGATTTTATTTATCTCATGCATACATTTGATGTGTGGCCTGGCCTTCCATAGTGATTGCATGTTAGCTTTCTTTGTCTTGGATTTGCATAGACATTCTTTAGATCATCTTGGTTTGGTGATTCTTCATTTTCGGTGTACCCTAGTCTGGTATTGTTGTTGACTCTTCAAAGCATCTATCCTTTTGTTGATTTCTTGAGCTCTCTTGATTATGTCATTATGTCGTTGTTGAATTCTCACTTCATGTTTCAACTTTTCATTTTGTTCTCTTAGCTCACTGTAAGGTATAAATTTGGATGGTCTCCTAAATAGAGTTTGCACAATAGATATTTTTATATAAAAGAGACCCTATGCCATATTCAATCATTTACATTGAATTATTATGATAAGGAATGTAAAGCTTGCAAATAGTTGAGATTCTAGAAAATCTGAGACCGGATCTGGAATAGAAATGTAGAGATAGACAAAACCCAGAAATATTTTTCTGATCCAACACAGTTCCAATTTTTACCCTCAAGTCAATGTCACCATTGACCCAAAATTTCTGATTCTGACCTAGGGCAGAATCGATCTCCAAAATCTTTGACAGAAAATCTATTTTTGGATCTTGATAGTTTTCTGAAAGGGTATCTAAATCTGCACTCCAATTTGTTGTCCTGATCCTGTAACTCTTGAAATAGAACCTACAAATATTTGAAAAAGAGGGATTTTAGGCTGGCTATATATGGTTTTGCCTTAGTCAAATGCCCATTTTGGTGGTCTCCACCTCCATGAATGGAAAAATATAGTAGAATGTATGTGTGTGTGTTTCTCTTGGAAAGAGCTTTGAATGTGTAATGTCAAGATCTAATCCTCTAGATTAAAACCCAAACATGAATTGAAAATGAGAAAGTAATGCATAAATTTGAATATGATAAAGAAAGAATACCAAGCCCCCAAGACTAAATTATTCCTACCAAACTCACAATCTATAATTTCTACCCCGTGATAGTATCTTTTGAATGCTTGAATGCTGAAAATGGTGGATCCAAGAAAAGGAAGGAAGGAAGAACTCTCTATTGCTCTAAAGAAGATCCATAATAGCTTATTCAAAAAATGCTTGTATGTATTAATGAAACATCATAGCTTATCCTTCTATATCATCCTCTTGCATCATCATCATGTCATAATCATAATTGCATCATATCATCTTACAATTTTTTCTCATGAAGAAATGAAGGCAAAAGAAAGTGTTTATATAGAGATCTCAATATAGACCTCCTAGGGAAATGCAAGGGACCCAAATTCAAATTTCACCTTTAATTATTGTCTAATTACAATCACCAACCAAGGAGGGGATGTATAAATTCTATTATCAGAGAAAAAACCTCTGTATCTGGACCGAGGGACCTATTTTTAAGTTTAGAACCCCGATAAGCTCCGGATCTGAAAGTGGGGACCGACACCCGACAGAGGTCAAAATTGGCCTTGACCTTGACCTAGATCAAGGAATACCTTGACCTTGACCTAGGTAAAGGTAAAAATTGATTCTGACCTAGGTCAAAATTGAATTCAACCCTGACCTAAGGTTTCAGGAAGGTCACCTTGAGAAATCTGCGGGATTCCCAGGTCAGCCGGGGACCTAGGAAGGTGAAAAAACACACCAGAATGCTAGATAGAGGCACAGAGGCCAAAGAGGAGGTATGATGAAGATTAGGAGAGCCAATACATAATTTATACCTAAAAATTGGGCCACAAAAAGGGAAATTAAGGAGGATCCAAAGGATCCTAACCCTAGTTTTACCTAGAAATATAGAATCAAGTGCATATGCATCCTTATAAGTGTAAATCTAATATGCAAGTGTGCTAAACGAGGGTGCTAAACCTACCAAAATAGAAGTGCTTCCATTTTAAGATGATAAATTTATCCCCCACTTTAGCTTAGATATGACACTATGTGAATATGCAAGCTAAAGAAAGAAAACATCATAAAGTAAAAAGCATATAGCCAAGTCCTCAATGTAGAGATCCTGCAAGAAACCATTAGTACCCGCAACCTGCAGCACACAAGGTTAATGAAAATACATAGAGTACCTAAGCCTTACTAAGATTATTTTGAGAAGTGCATAGAGCCCAATATTTCCCCCTGTTTCAGCTTACTAATTCTGAAAGGTGAAACAGTGTGATAAGGTTAGATCTATACGCTGGATATGCATTTTATTGAAAAGGATTTTCCTAAATCCTTTAGAAGTATTATAAACCTTCCTAAACTGATTCAAGAGGTTAGGTATCTAAATCATGATTGTAATTCCACTGACAGCATTGAAAATGGAGCTACCAAACTCAATTTATGATGGAAAGAGTGAATGTCTATCTAAATGCATATAAAGGGAAATTCAAATTTAACCTAGGTAAATTCAAATGAAACCCTAATAAAACCCTAATTTGCAGCTATAAATAAGATGAAGAAACACTTACCTTCTCATTCTTACCATTTATAGAGCTTGGAAAAAAGAAGCAGAATGCGGAAGAGAGAAGAACTTTGAGTGAGTCGCATGGAGGTCTTGAGAGAGTGCCTAGCCAATGGACAACCACTGCCTGAGGTAGGTTCCTTGTTTTGATATTTGTGATTGAAAAATTATTGTTTTTATAGGGGAGGTTGACCTTGACCCATAAAGGTTGACCTTGACCTAGTTATGTCGACCTTGACTCTTTAAGGTCAACCATAACAGGAAAGGTCCAATCCTTTTTAGGGATAAGGTCAACCCTGACCCAAAAAGGTTGACCTTGACTAAAAAAGGTCAACCTTGACCCAACAAGGTTGACCTTGACCAGGTCAAGTGGGTATTGTAGTTTTCTAATGATGGAGTACTGATATGATACTATTTGTGCTGACAGGAACTTGTCCGTCTCTGAGAGAACCGCTTTGGAGGGTTGTTACTGACTATCAAAGAGAACTTGTCTAAGTTATAGCAGGATGAGATACAACTATTGAGAGATGTGGGATTATACTGGGTATTAGTCCTACCATAGATGAGGTTCCATCAATCCATGATATCAGCTATGATAGAGAGGTGGGATGAGGACACTTGTTCCTTCTGTCTTTTGTCAGGAGAGATCACGATCACACAAGAGGATGTATATAGGATCCTACGACTTCTAGTCTGAGGTGAGCCTATTAGAATGAGAGTGTAGTGGGGTCCTCCCAAAGTTTTTTCAGATGGGGATTATTGTTTGGGATGAGTACTATAGATGAGGACCCGATCATATCATATCACTCTATCAGCCATACTAGCTAGCCCGACACCCTTGGTATGGAAAGTGATGCTATGTATACTCTCTTTGGTTGTAGTACCCAACACAAAGGGTATAGTCTTCTTAGCACCATTCACCCATCTCGTACGTAGGATGGAGAGTGACATGATTGTTTTCTTATGGGGCTGCAACATTTTATCTCATCTTTACCATGAGTTGAGTCAGTTAGTGAGATTCTAGCGAGAGAGTCTTACAATATGTACCTTGCTAGAGGTTTGGATGTTTGAGCATTACCTATGTACATGACCATAGGGTGTTTAGGTGATGGTAGATGTGAGCACACCAAGAGATTTTTCATATCCACTAGCAAATGTCTGGAAATACAAGGATATCCTCTTTTGGAGGGTACACTTTGACCGTATACCAAGTATTGATGTGATATGGAGACCATACTATTGTATGATAGAATGGCCAGATACTCGACACTAGCTAAGACACTCCCAATAGTGCAAGCTACTAGAGGGTCCTACTAGTCATGTGGTGATGCCATATTACTATGATAGAGTGATGAGATAGTTTGGTCTAACACAGGGGATTCCTTGGATAGTACCTTAGTATGTATATCCGATGAGATACTATCAGAGACCCAGTGCCATACGCTGATCCACAATAGCATATATTGTATATAGAAAGATAGATGAGATAGAGGATACAGAGGTAGCTCCCAATGTATCCTATTTAGGTGTTAGTAGAGACTATATCAGATATTGGAGTCTAAAGGGTACCCACCCCATCTTCCCCGATGACCACCCCATAGGTGATCCAGGTCTATTGGGGAGGACCCACCAAGGTGGTGACATACCAATGGAGGGTGAGGAGGATCAAAGAGACAAGGATGAGCCCATCTTTGAGGGAGATCCTATGGAGGAGGAGAGAGCAGAGGAGGGAGAATATGAGAGAGAAGATGAGAGATCACAAGAGATGCCCCCAGGTAGTAGTATAGGTGCAGATGATCAGGTGATCTGTGTTGTACCATTGAGATCACGACAACCTCCCTATACACATTGAGAGACACCACCACCTAGACCTAGACATAGTGAGTAGGGAGAGAGTAGTCACTCCATGCCCCCACCATCTAGATCCTTTGGTGACACCCAAGAGGGAGATCCAGGTATGTTATTGTTAGAATGAATTTAGAATAATTGAGAGGGGAGGGGTGAATCAATTATCCTCAGGTCTAGATGTACCAAATAAAACTTTCTGTATTTTAAACAATTTAGATCTACTCGATAGCAATAGTATATGTCAACAACTTAATCATGCATTTTACTATTTAATGTAATTAGCTTGTAGAAACATAACAGTAAAACAAACCATAAGCATTCACACAAGTTGACACAAGTATTTAACGTGGAAACCCAATAGGGGAAAAACCACCAGTAACATGCTACCAGGTTTCACTCTTCTAAAGTGAGCTCTGTGAGGAGCCAACCTTGTTAAAGGTTACAATAACACATTGTTAGCTGTGACCTGGTTAAATGATTTAATCACCCTGTTAGGAGTGGCCTTGTTAGAGGACTTAGAATATTCCACTTGAATGTCACCTTGCTTAGAGGATTTATACAAATGATTGTTAGGTCAACCTTGTTAAAGGATTTTAACTGATATAGTGGTTAGAAAGTAATCAGCAGTTGTGATCTAATACATACAACTTACTTTGCAAATTCAGATCCAATTATAGCTCCGATGCTAACTTACTGAGTGGCCTGCATTGTCATTTCAATCTTTTGATCTGCTTGGAAATCCGTCAAGCAATCACACATGCAACTTTATGCTTCTGTGTTCAGCCTTCTCTGCTAGGTCATGCCAATCAGTAAATCAACTATAGAATCCTCTTGCATACACATGTGTACACCAATCCATACATCCACACTTCAATGAATAACCCCTTGAGGTTATCATATACCTCTTTGTCTAGGTCATATAAATCTTTGCCGCTTAGTCAAGATCGTAGATCTTAGGTTAGGTCAAATCCAATGGATTATTCCATCATTACATTTCATTTACTTCTCCAAAGTATTCTCTAATTAAATCTTGAATCCATGCATTAATTATAGTTATCCATACATTAAATAATGTGGATCAATCTTTAATTAAATTTACATATCCCAATAAAATTAACTAAGTTGGCCAGAGATCTCAAATATCAAATCTCATCATTAATCCAAATATTGCAAGTCAGCCAACATTTATGATCTGCTCGGCAATCACTGTTTCCATTCAGTAATTTCACTGGTGCTTGGAAGAAGCCAGACTTGCTCAACACAAAATAGCCAAAAAAACTATCTTTGAAAGATAAACAACTAATTACTTTGCCAGAGTGCCAACTAATCAAGTACCCTTTTATTTTCCTTAACTCAACCATTCACTTGGTCTTCTTGTTAAATCTTCTTCATCAATCAATATATATGGTACTCAAACAGATAACAATAGTCTCACCAATTAAGGTTAGACATCAATGACAAAATAACAATTGCTTGCATTGTCACTTTCCAACAATCTCCCTCTTTGGCATTGATGGAAACACAAAATATTAAAACAATGTTTTAACAAGCATAGTTACCATACAATCCAAAAAGTCACCTGTGTTCCTCGATATGAACAAATCTTCATTAATGTCTTTAGCTTCATTCTGATTCTTATCTGTAAAACATTTCTCCCTTTGTGTCTGTAATCACACTGTAATCATCTATTTCTTGATCATCTATAAACTCCCTCTGAGTAGATAATCACTTCATTATTTTCAATAGTAACTTCTTCCTCTATATAGGTAATCTCTCCCTCTTTGACAACAATTCCAAAGACTTCAATATATTTATCATGTAGATCTTTAGTATCATGCCGATCCTGTCATCTTGATTATGAATGATCTTCTTTTCTATCCTTATCCAACTTCACAACTTTAGTCAGCATCCTAAATTGTGACTTACTGTGCATCAATGTGTCAAGTATTCTGAATGTAATATTTGATGCAACAGTATCATACAAAACTTAATTAGCCTCAGTTAGGGGAATCACCCCCAATTTACCTCACAAATACTCATGAGCATCCTTGGGTAGTGCCTTTGTGAATATGTCTACTAATTTTTCTTTAGTGTTCACATAATCCAGTCTCACTTATTTATTCTGAACTAGCTCCCTAAAGTAATGATACTTGATTTCTATGTGCTTTGTCTTTGAGTGCATAACAGGGTTTTTAGAAATATTAATGGCACTCGTGTTATCACAATATATGACAATTGGTTCAATGATTTCTTCCTTCATCCCTTTCATTAGTATCTTCAACCACATAATGTTAGAACAGTTGACTGCTGCTGCCACATACTCAACTTTAGCTATAGATTGTGAGGTGCAGTTTTGTTTCTTGCTTGTCCATGAGATCAATGTTTTTCCTAAAAGAAATGCTCCACCAGTAGTGCTTTTCCTGCCATCAATATTGCCAGCCCAATCAGAGTCAATGTAAACTCTGAGTTCAAATTTGTCATTCTTCTTGTAGTATAGACCATAGTCATCAGTTCCTTTCAAATATCTTAGAATCCTTTTTACTGCCATCATGTGAATTTCCTTGGGGTTAGAAGAAAACCTTGCAAAAATTCCAATAGCTAGGGCAATGTTAGGTCTACTATGTACAACATACTGTAGTTTTCCAATCATTGATTTGTAGAGTGTTTGGTTCACTTCTTTTGTGTTATCATCTTTTGTTAGCTTCTATCTAGTAGCCATGGGTGTACTCACTGGTTTGGACTCTTCCATTCCAAAAAAATTTAGTATCTCCTTGATATATTTATATTGAGTGATATAGATACCATTCTTCATTTGATAAATTTGTAAGCCAACAAAGAATTTTATCTCACAAAACATAGACATCTCAAATTCAGTTTGCATCTCTATTGCAAATGTTTTGCATAACACATCTTTTCCACTAAATATGATGTCATCTACAAAAATTTTAGCTAATAATGTACCTTTGCTTTGCTCTTTCTTCAAGTACAGGTTGCTGTTGTCATTGGTTCTTGCAAATCCAATCTTGATTAGATAATTGTGCAATCTCTCATACCATGCTCTTGGTGCTTGCTTCAGTCCATATAGTGCTTTATGCAATCTGCAAACCATATTCCTTTTGTTTGGGTCAACAAAACCATTAGCTTGCTCAAAATACACTTCATCCAAGATACCATTGAGAAATGCAGACTTCACATCCATATGATAAAATTTGAATCCTTTATAGGCTGCATATGCAACTAAGGTTCTGACTCCTTCCAATCTTGCAACTGGGGTGATTGTTTCACCATAGTCAATTCCTTCCTCATGTGCATAACCCTTGCATACTAGTCTAGCTTTGTTTCTTGTCACATCTCCATGTTCATTCAGTTTATTCCTGAATACCCACTTTGTACCAATTACATTTTTATCCTTTGACCTAGTTATAAGTGTCCAAGTCTTGTTCTTCTCAATTTGTTCAATTTCCTCATTCATTGCCTGTATCCAATCTTCATTTTCTAAAGCATCTTTCAATGTCTTATGCTCAAATTCACGTAACAGACATGTTCCATCTCTCAACTTACTTCATGTCATAACTGTAGAATCCTTCAATCCAATGATTTGATCATAATTGTGGTGTCTCCTCACATATTTTGCTAGAGTAGGCCCAGGCCTTGCTTCAGGTTCATTGTTTATGTTCAGTTCTGGTTGATTCTGAGACTCAAAATCTCCATCAGATAGCTTGGCATTCACTTCCTGTTGCTCGAAAACTCCACTTTGTGACTCAGAAGGTGCAGGCTATTGCTTGACAGTAGACTCAGGTAATGTATTAGAATCTGCCTCAACCAGATATACAAATGATCTGTAGCTTTCATGCTCTTGTGCACTTTCAACTTCATTCCTTTCTACAAACTCATCAGTTCTAACATTTGCACTTTCCACAACTTTGTTAGTATTAGAATTCAAACATATGTATGCTTTGCTTTTCATTGAATAACCAAGGAATATACCTTCTTCACCTTTAGCATCAAGTTTTCCATAAATGTTGTCCTTCAATATAAAACATTTTCTTCTAAATACTTTAAAATACTTTACACTAGGTGCATAACCATACCAAAGTTCATAAGGTTTAGAATTTGTACCTTTCTTGACTTGTACTCTATTCAGGGTATAGACTGCAGTACTTACAGCTTCTTTCCAGTATTTCTGTGCAACATTCTTCACCATCATTAGTGTTCTTGCACAGTCCATGATAGATGTGTTCCTACATTCAGCAATACCATTTTGTGGAGGTGTCCAAGGTGTGGACATCTATCTCTTTATGCCTCGGTCATTGCAGAACCTATTGAACTCATTAGAAATAAACTCTCCACCTCTATCAGATCTTAAGCATTTCAAACTTTTGCCTATTTCCTTTTCAAATTTAGCTAAGTACCATTTAAATAACTGGAATGCATCATATTTTTCCTTGAGAAACATTACAGTCATCATCCTTGAATAATCATAAACAAATAGAATAAAGTATCTAGCACTACAATAGCTTCTTTCTCCAATGGGACCACAGAGATCAGTATGGACTAATTCCAGAATTTCCTCAGAAGTATATGTTTTAATCTTGAAACTGGATTTAGTTATCTTTCCTAGTTGACATTGTTTGCACATTGCATTCTCAGGTTTCTTTAACTTAGGTATCCCTCTAACCATTTTCAATTTACTTATGCTTACCAAGTTATCAAAGTTCACATGACACAATCTCTTATGCCATAACCAAACATCATTGTACTATGCAAACAAACATGTTTCTTTAGATAAATCCAGATAGAACAAGTTACCTTTAGTCTGATCACCACTTCCAACTAGTTCTCCAGTAGAGTCATAGATCTTTTCTTTTCTGTGATGGAACTCAACTCTATAACTAGAAGTGTTCAACTATGTAACACTCATCAAATTGTAACTAAGATCATCAACCCAATACACATTATCACATCTGATTTTGTCAGTCAAGTTAATCAATCCTTTACCTTTGATGAGACATGGTGCATCATTACAAAATTTTACATATCCTCCTTTGCATTAGTCTAGGGTTTCAAACTTATCCTTGTCACCAGTCATATGATGGGAACAACCACTGTCAATGATCCAATGATCACCTTTACTCTTATAAGAAATTAATGCAGTTTTCTCATCATCATCAGAATCTTCT
>MU225001.1:454682-498766 GCA_018584345.1 Thuja plicata | reverse complement strand
CTAGGGTTTCAAACTTATCCTTGTCACCAGTCATATGATGGGAACAACCACTGTCAATGATCCAATGATCACCTTTACTCTTATAAGAAATTAATGCAGTTTTCTCATCATCATCAGAATCTTCTTTGATTGCAACATAAACAACTTCTATATCATTGTCATCAGAATTGTCAGTATCATTTTCAGAAGTTTCTTCAGCAATATAACAAGATTTCTTACCTTTGTCTTTGTAATCCTTATATTTCTTGAAGTCTCGGTCATCCTTTCTGTCTTTTTATTCCTTATATTTGATGTCCTTTCTTTCATCTTTTTCATTCTTATCAGGACATCTAGCAGCTATACGACCAATTTTGTTGAATGAAAAACAAATGATGGGAAGTTTACCTCTGTATTTTCCTTTTCCTCTGGATAGTCTTTTTTCCATAAGTGCTTCAAGTTCTTCAAGATCATCATCAGTAGTGTAACTATCACTGTTCACATATTTCTTTCCTTTCTTATATTTATTGAGGACCAACTGAGATCTAAAAGTAGAATCAATACCTTATGGATTGTAGTTATCATAATTTGACATTTCAAATGCAGTAAGTCTGCCTATCAGATTTTCCAGATTCAAATTATTGTTAGGAGTACATCTCAGTTCTTGAATTGCAGAAACTCTAATAGCGTAAACAAGAAGTAGAGTTCTCAGTACCTTTCTCATAATAGTGTTCTCATCTATTGTTCCATTAGCTCCTCTAATGGAATTTACAACTTCTTTTACTCTACCATAATACTGATTAACATTTTCACCTTCTTGCATCTTCATTTCATCAAACTTACCTCTTAGACTTTCTGATTTATCTCTCAGCACATTTGTGTCTCCACCATAGACAGTTGCTAATTTATCCCACATCTACTTTGCATTTGTGCAGCTCTTTATATCATCAAACTCTGAATAGCTCAATGAGGATGCAATCTCCAACATTGCTTGATTGTTCTCTTGCTTTTCTTTTAGTTATGCAGCTGTGAGAGGAGTAGTAGGTGGTACATAAGCATTTTCAATAATTCTCTTAGCATCATCTCCAATACCAGCTAGATGCAGTTTTATCAAACTTTTCCATGCAGGGAAGTTATCTTTGTTCAACTTTGGAACCTCCTTTTTATACATCTTGATCTTTTCGCTCCAAGTACCTTCAAATTGTTTTTAGGAGACCAAAGCTCTAATACCAATTGTTAGAATGAATTTAGAATAACTAAGAGGGGAGGGGTGAATCAGTTATCCTCAGGTCTAGATGTACCAAATAAAACTTTTTGTATTTTAAACAATTCAAATGTACTCAACAACAGTAGCATATGTCAACAACTTAATCATGCAGTTTACTATTTAATGTAGTTAGCTTGTAGAAACATACCAGTAAAACAAACCATAAGAATTCACACAAGTTGACACAAGTATTTAACGTGGAAACCCAATATGGGAAAAACCACCAGTAAGATGCTACCAAGTCTCACTCTTTTGAAGTGAGCTTTGTGAGGAGCCAACCTTGTTAAAGGTTACAATAACAAACTGTTAGGTGTGACATGGTTAAAGGATTTAATCACCCTGTTAGGAGTGGCCTTGTTAGAGGACTTAGAACATTCCACCTGAACGTCACCTTTCTTAGAGGATTTATACAAATGAATGTTAGGTCAACCTTGTTAAAGGATTTTAACTGATACAGTGGTTAGAAAGTAATTAGCAGTTGTGATCTGATACATACAACTTACTTTGCAAATTCAGATCCAATTACATCTCTGATGCTAACTTACTAAGTGGCCTGCATTGTCATTTCAATCTTCTGATCTGCTTGGAAATCCATCAAGCAATCACACATGCAACTTTCTACTTTTGTGTTCAACCTTCTCTGCTAGGTCATGCCAATTAGTAAATCAACTATGCAATCATCTTGCATACACACATGTACACCAATCCATACATCCACACTTCAATGAATAACCCCTTGAGGTTATCATATACCTCTTTGTCTAGGTCAAATAAATCTTTGCCACTTAATCAAGATCGTAGATCTTAGGTTAGGTCAGATCCAATGGATCAATCCATCATTACATTACATTTACTTCTCCAAAGTAGTCTCTAATTAAATCTTGAATCCATGCATTAATTATGGTTATCCATACATTAAATAATGTGGATCAATCTTTAATTAACTTTACATATTCCAATAAAATTAACTAAGTCGACTAGAGATCTCAAATCTCATCATTAATCCAAATACTGCAAGTTGGCCAACATCTGTGATCTGCTCGGCAATCACTGTTTCCACTCAGCAATTTCACTGGTGTATGGCACAAGCCAGACTTGCTCAGCACAAAATAGCCAGAAAAACTATCTTTGAAAGATAAACAACTAATTACTTTTCCAGGGTGCCAATTGATCAAGTACCCTTTTATTTTCCTTAACTCAACCATTCACTTGGTCTTCTTGTTAAATCTTCTTCATCAATCAATAGATATGGTACTCAAATAGATAACAATAGTCTCACCAGTTAAGGTTTGACATCAATGAAAAAATAACAATCGCTTGCATTATCACTTTCCAACAGTTATATGTAATTCATTAGAATATTTCAAGTCAATGTTTTTCTAGAAGAAGTACTAAAAGATAAATATGTTTGAATTTTGTAGCTAGCGTAGAGGAGTGGAGGAGTTTTGTGTCTGAGGTCCTGAAGGATACATGTATATCCTACCAACTACCAACTAGCGAGTGAGATTCCCTTATTGGACAAAGGGATCCCTATAGACATGCGGATATTTTTGTATGCATCCAGCGAGAACTAAGGTTATGAAAAGAGAGAGAGGAGAAATTGATGGTTGATCTATAGAGAGCTCAGGAGCATAACTATGAGATGAGCATGTTGAGGAGATGCACATGAACTACCATTCCAAGATCCTCAGCCTCACACCATAGATCCAAGAGAGCCAGGAGACACTGACCCTCAGAGCATAGAGATAGAGATTGATAGACATGGCACATGTGCCATATATGTACCAAACTCAAAGAAGTTTATATATGAAAATTTTTGTTTTCCCAGTTTGTTATATGATTGATTACTTGTACTTTTTATCAATACACAAAAACTTAATAGAAAGAAAGAATGATATTATGTATAAATGCATTCAAATTACATAACCTATAAAATAGAACTAACTATCTATACGGAATACATAAATACATAAATAAAGCATGATGTATTTAGGGATAATACTGTTTAAGATGCATAATATTAATAGATTCCTTAAGAGGGACACCATTCATATTAGAAATCCTATAAGAACCTAAAGTAAAGTCCTCAATTACTACAAAAGGTCCAAGCCAATTAGGGATAAACTTCCCTTTTTCACCGGGTAAAGCATTCACATTCCTTCAATTTTCATACAGGACTAAATCACCTACCAAGAATGACCCTTCAATCACCTTATGATTATACTATTTCTAAAGTGATTTATGATAAACCTTAATATGTTCCAAAGCATTTATCCATTGTTCATCCAACATTTCTAATTCTTGTAATCGTTGTTCCCAGAAAGTATCTTTGTCAATTATCCCATGAAATGAAACACGTAAGGAAGGTATTTCTAATTCTAAGGGAATAAAAGCATCGGTTCCATAAAAAAGATTATAAGAAGTACACATGGCAGTACAGACACTAGTTCTATAAGCCCATAAAGCATAAGTAAGTTGGGTATGCCAATCTGTCACATGCTTGTTAACCATTTTTCTTAAGATTTGTTCAATAACTTTATTCGATGCTTCGGCTTGACCATTAGATTGAGGTTAGTAGGGAGTAGAAAATCTATGTTGAATACGATATTTCTCCAAGAATTTTGTGACTTCTTTATTCTTGAAAGAAGTGTCATTTTCCAAAACTATCATTGAAGGAATACTGAACCGTGCTATAATATGATTAAGGATAAAATCAAAAATAACATCCGCATTAGTAGAACAAAGAGGAATATCTTCTACCCACTTCGTAAAGTGATATGTAGCCATCAGAATTACGTATGTCCTTGAGAAGAAGCTGGTGAAATTTTTCCAATAAGATCAAAACCCCCAATACTAAAAGGTCATGGAGCAACTTGATTATGAAGTTCACGAGCAGGAGCATGAATTAAATTACCATGTTTCTGACACTGAGGACACTTCTTAACAAACGTAAAATCATATTGTTCCATTTTTTTCCAATAGTATCCCATTCTAAGAAGTTTATTAACTAAAGATTTCCCACCAAAATGTCCCCCACAAAAACCAGAATGAGATTCTGCTAAAGCTATCAAAATTTTGGTTCTACCAAGACATCTTAATAGAAAACCATTATAAGAATGTTTGTAAAGTGTATCTCCCAAAATGATATAACGTTCTACAAGCTTCCTAATATGATTACAAATGTTCCTTATTGCCAATTTTGAAAAGGTATTATATTTCAAAAAATGAAAGATATCTGAATACCATTCATCCAAATGCATGTTTAAACAATCAGAAGTAACCATATTAGAAATTTCAGGGTGTTTAAGAGTGTGTATAGTAAACTAAAATTCTTCAACATTATTCTCAAGAAAAACCAAAGAAGCTGCGCTTTCCATGGCATCTGCGTGTCGATTATCTTTCCTAGGTAAAGTCTGAATCGTATATCAAGAAAATTGTAAAAGAATATTAAGAGCCAAATATTTATATTGTGTCATTTTATCATTCTAAGTCTGATAACCTCCTTTGATTTGTTCAACAATCAATTATGAATCCCCATAGATTTCCAAATTTTTAATATGATGGGATGAAGCTTCCTGTAAGCCAACTATAAGAGCTTCATACTCCGCAATATTGTTAGTACAAGGATAGGTCAATTTATATGATATAGGGATTGGTTTCTTTGTAGGAGGGATCAAGATAATGCCTACACTAGAACTTGTCTTACATCTTGAACCATCAAAATATAATTCCTGAACATCTTCCTACTTTATACCTAAAATGTTCTCATCAGGGAATTATATTGAGGTAATGCTTGTATTAGAATGAGGACAAGGAGCTTCAACTAAATAATCAGTTAAAGCTTGTCCTTTAATTGAATTTTGAAGAATGAAATTAAGATTGGATTCTGTTAGTAACATCACCCATTTTTCTAGATGGCCAGAGAGATCAGTATTTGAGAAAAGGTGTTTTAGAGGATAAAATTTAACAATCACATTGACCTCAACATTCAAAAGGTAATGCCTAATTTTATGACAAGCATAAACTAAAGCCAAGCATTGTCTTTCCAAATTGGTATATCTTTTTTTGTAATAAAGTAAGGTCCAACTAATGTAGTACACTAGTCTTTCCTTACCTTCACTATCATGTTGAGCCAACAACGCACTCACAACATGGGAAGTAGTAGAAGTATATAGATAGAATGGTTTATTAAATTGAGCAGATTGCAGAATAGGAGGATTAGCAAGATACTACTTAAATTGCTCAAAGGATTGTTTACATTCTTGGTTCCAAGAAAAAGTGGTATCTTTTCTAACCAAGGAGGTGAAAGGAACAGTTATATCGGCTAAGTTAGAAACAAAATGATGAATAGCTTGTATTTTTCCTTGTAAATTGCGTAATTGAGAAATATTCTTAGGAGGAGGCATGTTAACAATAGCATCAATCTTTTTAGTATCGACCTTGTTGGTTGTATTCCTGGTTCTGGTCTATTTGCCAAATTTTTGTGATCCTCATGCTCTTTTATTTTCTAAAGCCAGAAGTCTCTCAGTTCCTTGTAATATCCTTGTTGAATTTTTTAGGGTCTTCAGGTCAAAATCTTTGTGAAAATGTAAAACCTCGAAACTCTAGGTCTTGTTTTATAGGCCAAAATGAGAAAAACCCTAAGATGTTTATCATACTTCTATTTTGGCATTACCTTTTTGATAAATAACTTAAGTCATGTGTTTTAAGTAACATGGTGACCTAGTCGCATGGTCTTGATCACATATTCATTTGTATCTTGAGACTTGGCGATTCACTTATGTCGGGATGTCTCTCAAAGAATTTGAATATTCCTTTTATTTTATGAGACTTGGTGGAGCCCTTCATGTCACGAAGTCTCCAAATAAGAAATATGTTAGCGAATAGTAAATTGGCCCACAGATGAGTCACGGTGTCGCATAAAAGGGCCAGCAGTTAGTGATTTTTTGTGACACTTGGCGATTGCTTCAGTTGCGTGGTCTCAGAATTGGCCTACAATTAAAAGCTCATGTCGCGTAGTCTCTAGAAGGGATAATGGTTAAGGGAAAGATGCTGAAAATTCATGACTAACCACATACAATTTGAGATATGACATAGTCGGGTTGTCGCGGGATTAGGATGCTGAGTCAGTTCTCCATTCAGCGATTCAGAGACAAGTGATGGAAGGAGACACGTGTCCAAAGGTGAAAGGATTAAGAAGCTTGTCGCGTAGTCTCCAAAAGGAAAAGGATCATTTAGAGATTAAGAAACTAAGTATAAAGTCCTTTATTGTCGCATAGTCTCCAGGTAATATAAGGGTATTAAAAATTACTCAGTGACTTGGCGGAGCCATTAGATGCAATGATGAAAAGATCAAATGGTGGTCACGTAGTCTCTGATTAAAAGATCCTTAAAGAAAAGGTACTCGTGACTTAGAGATAAGGGTATGTCATGTAGTCTCCAAGTGAATCAAAGGGTAAAATGCTTGTCACATTGTCTCTAAAAGATTTGTCACTTAACATTTGTATTCAACGATTAAGTGACCAACGGTAGTCACGATGTCTCATAAGGAAAAGAAACATTCACCGACTTGGAGATAACCATAAAAGCTAAAAATATCTATCAGTCACGGAGTCTCCAAGTAAAATGTGAGTTAGATTTTTCATCCAGTGACTTTGATTTCTTTGGTCGCGTGATCGCTAGAAATAAACTATGGTTAACCAAGACAGAGAAAGTAACATGGTCGCTAGATCTCCAGAAGAATTAAGGGTTAAAGAGTTGGGTCAGTGACAAGGAGATAATACACAGTCGCGTATTCACTCAATATGAATTTTTAGAAAAAGCAGCAGTTCCTGACATGACAACATGAATCATTTAGCGTCCAATGAAAATCCAAAATATTGATTAATGAATAAAAAGGGTAGCTAAGATGTATGACAGAGAGCCAATCACATAGAGACATGTCATCACCTTCAAATTTTATAAGGTTTTTGTAAGGATACACATATATGAATTTGATTTCTTATCACACTCATGAAGTATGGCTAGGTTTTCAATCAATTCCACAGCATGCTAAATTGAATACAGAATTGATGATTTTTCAAATGATGAGCCATGTACTTGAAAAAGTTACCATAAGGAGTTGATAGACGATTCATTTTCTAAATTATCTTACTTTCAGAATTACAGAGCGAAGGAGTACTAGGTTTTTTGAGTTGAGAGAAGAAATTGGATAAGTTGTGGAGTACTCAATTATTTAAAAGGCTTTGAATTTCTGGGAGCAGTGCACAGAGAAGAGAAGTGAGTCTTGGGAGAAGATTTGTTTCAATATCAGTAAGTAAAAGGAGATTGAAACAAAGCAAACATGAGTAGAGCAGTCAGTGTGGCTTCTACCAGTGGGAGAAGTGAAGAGATAGATGAAGATGCTAAGGGGAAGCGAAAGTACTCTAATGAATTCCTTAGATTGCTACCGGGTTCAACTCAGAACAAGAAGGAAAATGCTAATGCACTTACTGATGACTACTATGAAATCAGGGATGCTGATACTCTGAGAACAACAGGTTTTTCCCTCTTTAATTACTTTTATAAAAATTATGATAAAGCCATCCCAATATCAAACCCTTGGACCTGTGATTTGGCAAGGTTAATTGTCCCTGATGTCTACATAGATGTAGATTTGTTCTTAGGCCTTGCGATTCATTATGATGTCTTGTCTAAGACAATTAAGAGGAACGATGGCACTGTCCTACTCATCCTGAATAGGAATTTGTTTATGCAAGCTTTTGGCTTGTATAGCACCATGTCCAAAAAAATTAATATTACTAAGAAAGAAGAGATATATAAGTTAAAGCCTGGTATTGCTAGGGGACAGTTGCAGAAACACATGCTCAGGGAGGTAAGAAACCATCTTACTCCTATACTTGGGACATCCCCTTATTGCTTCAAGGACCTACATTTCTACATTAAGTACATCGCCTATGCCCTGTCTAGAGTGCTAGGGATAGATGGGGAAGAAGAAAAGATTAATGCTAGAATATTGATGATGGTGCTGGATCTACAGGAGGTGCATTCTAGCACCACCTATGACTATATACAATATATCATTGATAATATGCATGAAGGATTAGTAGCAAATCAGAAGAAGATGAAGGATCCTAAGGAGACAGAACCCAGGTTCTTCCACTACTCCATCCTCATGCATCTCCTATTACATTTTAATTTTGTGATCATGGATGTAAACCACATGAGCCCTCAGAGGATTTTTCAAGATGAACCTAATCCCATTAAGTTTTGGGTAAATATTTGCAACTATACATCCAAGGACTGTGACTATTGTGCATTCCAAAATTAGATTGTATATCCAATAATATAGAGCATGGGCATCAGCAGGACAAGGCTCCCAATTAAGATTATGCAACTACTAAGGCCTAATGAATATTTAGATAAGTGGGAGGGAGATCATAATTGGGGATATTTCTTCCTTGAAGAGAACTTTACCATAATAAGGGTATATGGATGCATACATCCACCCCATATCTTGCCTTACCATGTGCCATCAAGAGTTGCTACCATGGAATTTATATGGCAGTTGTTATTAACAGATAATGAGCACTTTGCACTACACAAGAAGGGGACCTTAACCCCTAGACAGTTCAAAATCTTTAATTTCACTATTGGCAAAGGTGCCATTGATTCAGTCAGCCAGTGGCTGGAAAGTTGCAGAATGGGGGCAGCTTCATATAGATATATTGATCCTGAAGGTTTTATGGCAGGAGTCAGAAGGTTGTATACCCCCACAATCCCCAATACAAATGTCCATTATGAGTGCATTGAAGAGGATGCAACAAGAAATCTCCTTAATGAAGATGAAATCAGGACAAGAAGGGAAAGGATCCAGGAATTACTGAAGCTACAGACACAAATAAAGAGAAATGGGTTAGCTTTTGGAGGCTTATATCCTGATTTGCCATATTTTGATAGAATCAAAGCCATGATTGACAATTTTTATGTGCTTTGTGAACAGCTTGAAAATGTTTTAGACAAGAAAGGAGCCCAAGAGCCAGATCATTCAGAGTCCAAATATGAAAGTGGTAGTGATAGTGACTATGCCCGTCCATCTAGATGTGATCAACATCAACAAAATGTTGCAGAGATACCACAATTGCAGGGAGCTGAGGGCTACATTATTGACCTGACAGAGGCCACATAGCCTGATGATGTAGAGGAGCCTTCAGCCAAAAGGCAAAAAGGTAGATATATACCAGCCTTCATTTGAGAGGCAGGAAAAGAAAAAGGATAGAGCAAGTGCCCTAGTTCCTGGGAATAGGTTATATGACCATAACCTAAGAAAATTGATCAGGTAGGGCAAGAGGCAGCAACCTGATATAGAGGAAAATATTGAATTGCCTCTTAAGTCCTGTATTGATGAGAAGTTGATACATCAACAGTAGTTTTTAAGTCATGATAACTTCATCAAAACTAAGGATTTTAAAGACTTCGTAAGATGGTACAAAAAGGAGCAAATTAGTGCTCAGTTAAAGATTGAGGGGGAAGAGACAGTGACAAATGAGGCCCTTTTGGCCTTACAATCATATGACCCAGACAGTGAGGACATTTCACCTGATGAAGCTAGAAAAATGGTATTGAACAATGGCATATTGCTTGCTGAGGGTTGGGACCTGGCTTCAGCTTTCATAATTGATCAGATAAGAAAGTAGTCAGATTTGAAGATGGCAAGTGAGGTGCAAATGGGAGATATGATTAAGGGTTTTGGGTATAGCCCAAAATCTCAAGCCTTTTCCATGTGGAGCCTTTGCCCAAAGGACCAGAAGCCTTAGTTGGTGAGCATTCAAGAGAACATGGTAGGCAATAAAATGGTTTGGTCCGTACAGAATACAGGGGATTTGGAAATATCCCAAATTATGACACATTGGGCACACTTGAATGAGGACAAGACTAAACAGCTATCTGATAAGTGTAGCATATTGATAGAGGAGACCAGTGCATTGGCCAAAGATCGAGAGTTGTGCCACATCAAAATACATCAACAAGATCAGGTAATTGCAAGGCTTATGAAGGAATTAGAAGAAAAACCTGAGGTAGTATATGTACCTTCACAACAACCTTTTCAAATTGAAGAAAAAGCAAAGTTTGAAGAGGTGGTTGAGAAGGAGGATATAGGAGAAAAGAAGAATGAAATTGCTTTGAATGCATTTAGGGGCATTCTGCAACATAGGATTAATATATTGAAGGATAAGACTGATGTTATCCTTAATGCTTATAATAAGTTGCCAACTTTGCATGTTGAGGTAATGGGGTATCTTGCTATATTGAACCCCTATTTTACCAAATGGTCTTCCAGGGTGCAGTTGTTTGAAAAACTTGCTTCTTTGCAAACCCTGAGATCAGATTTGCTTGAGGTAGTAACAGAGGTGGAAGATGAGATCAAAAAGATTAATGTTGCTCTCTCATTCTTCAAAGGCAAATTGAATCAAATAGAGGTTAAATTGAGCCTCTTTTCTATAGATTTTAATAGATTTATTCCTTCCCTAAGAGGAGAAGATGATCTGGTGAAGGCCTTAGATGCCTGGAGGACTGATTTTGATAGCAAGATGCCTAATAATGAGGCAGTTATTTTAGGATCAGATTTGGATATTGAGGGATTCAATAAAATACTAGATGAGGCCTTCAAGGCTGAAACTGACTTTAATAAGTTTCTAATGGATGTTAAGAGCATCATTGATGTTATATGGGAGAGACATAAGGCACAAGTACAGGGCACTCAGGACTTCAAGTGGCCAACAAATGATGAAGTGATAGCATGGGAGCTGATGACTAGGCCAAAGAAGAAGAAGCTTGTGATTGAAGAGGAAATTCTAGATGAAGAGTAGAAGGGAACACTTGGTGCTTGATCAATGAGCACAAGGAGGTTAGCTATAAATAGAGATGAGTGTAGGTTAGCCTATAATGGCGGTCACTCAGTCTTAATGCAACTACCAGAATATATCCTAAACACTATCAAACAAAGGCACCAAATTCCAAAAGAGACAAAGAATATCAAATCTATATCCTCTGTTCTTGTCCTCCCACCGCTTCTAAATTCTCTTATTTTGTCTATTTTTGTATTTTTAGGGTTAGGTTCCTTAAACCATCTGAAGCTTGTTGCATCCTAAAATAAAGGATTCCAAGATGGTTAAGGACCTATATATAGGATCAAAGTGTAATTTTAAAAGGGGGATGAAATATAATTGAAGACAGACTTTTTGATTTCAATCTGTGTTTTGCGCTTTTTAAGCCTTTATATGTATTTGAAACAGAATATATGAATAAAAATGCAATACAACTTTATTTTACATTGTTGTTGTCTCTTTGCTTATTGTATGCACCCTTTTATGTTTAATTTGTAAGGCATCTTAAACATATTGGCTATAAGGTAGTTATTTAATTATTTGCAAGTTTCTTCTAAGGGAAGAACTAAACTTTGTGAGTAGTTTTAGAGAGTACTACAATAACTAAGGATTTGATACAATATTGTAGAAGTGATAGGATAAGTTTGAAAGGAATTTTATCTAAGTTGTATGTAGGTTGTAAGGCATCCTACAGTATTCTTATTTGTGTATTTCTGTGGATTTACATCTTTTGACTCTATTTTCTCAAGGATAGGCACTGGTCTAGAGTTTGTGAAGTGATTCATCACCATCCAAGCATTAAAAAACTATTCAAACCAATCATTTCAGAGTATTTTGTAGAATCAATTGTATTCCTAAGGGTTATAGTTGAATTTTGTTGATTTCTTAAAGAGAAAATCAAATAGGTTATTCCTCCTAGATTCATAAGAGATGCAAAAGGAAAGAAGAATGTATTTCTTGCTTATGTTGTTGTCTGCTATCATTAAGATACTAATTTGGAATGCCAAGCTTATCCTTAGAATAATTATAGTCATTTGTATTTTTATATATGGTTCCATCTAAAAATAGAGCATTCAGCACATAAGGTTCAATCCACTCTAAAAGATATTGTTAAGACAGTAATCAGTCATAGGTAAAACCTGCCTGAGTCAGTGGATCTCAAAAAAGAAGGAGGTGGTAATAGGTATCCCCAGTGTTATCAAGAACCTCATCAATTAGTATTTTTCCCCTGCTTGAGCTATAGTGTCAAAAGGCATTAAGGGGTCATAGAGTTGTTTAAGATTTCAAGTATCTTTCAGAGGCCTAGCAAGAAAAAACACTAACAAATTGGCGACTCTGCTGGGGATTAAGAGATTGTAAAGTCTTGTTGAAGTATTCAGAAGTCTTTGGTGTTTCAAAGATTAAAATTTTACAAATCATACCAATGATTTTTGTCATATTATCCTTTGATAAATATTCATTCATCTGAAGTTATTTGGTGGCGACTCTTAAAGAAAATCTCTGAGATTAGTACAAATTGAGTGAATATCTTTCATAATGAGAACTAGGTCAAAGATGATGACAGATCCTGAGAAATTATTATATGGGGGACTCCCATCATCCTCGAGAATGGAGATGTCTTGGAGAAAAAATAGAAATCCAATTAATATGGATGAGACCCCTCCAAGAGGAAAATAGGGTAATGTTAGGAGAGAGATGAATGTAAGTCAACATTCTCATGATGAAAATACTTCAGAGTATGAAGAAGTGACTGAAAGAGTATTTGAAACACCCACAGTCACCTCTACTTCAAATGAAAGAGAAGAGAGTAGTACATCTAGTTTAGATTCAGAAGATGCTCCCTCTGATATGCTAGCAAATGAAGAAAAGTTCATCTTAAAATAGCTAGCCCTGGTTCAACAAATGAAGAAAGAGAGAGAAATGAGAAAGAACAGGAGTGACCCTAAGAATGTTGATAAGAATAGAAGAAAGTCTTTAAAACATCAAAGTGTGAAAGAAACAGAGAGGTCTCAGAGGGACCAAGAAATATTAGTCACTCATAAGGTTCCTATTTCACAAAAGGATAAAGGAAAACAAAAGATGAGTGAAAGTAGGAATCAAGATCCTAAGTTTCAAAAGCCTTTAACAGAACAAATGTCCAAGTTGGACATTGATTTGGAAAAATTGAGAATTGAAAAAGAAACTATGGAAAAAATGTTAGAGAAGGCTCAGATGGAGGTTGCCACTGTTGAAATGAAGAAAAAGATAGATTTTTTACAATCCTCAAAATATGCTTATGCTAGCCCAGAGAATGTTACTGCTTCTAAAACAAGGGCCACTACTGCTAAGGAGGATGAGAGCTTTCAAAGGAAACCATTGCACACTAAAAGGTACAAAAAATTTAATTTTGTTGGTATACCTAGATATCCTAATGCTTTTCCTAAAGATGTGGGTGATATAGGAGAAAAAATCCCTAAATTTGCAGGTAATAATGTTATATCTTGTGAAACACATCTTAGAAAATTTATTGATTTTGTTGATGATCTGAATATCACTCATGAAGATGTATTGATGAAATTGTTTGTTCAGTCCTTAGTTGAAGATGCAAGAGAGTGGTTTAGAAGCCTATCTAATGGATCTGTTGTCTCTATGGATGAATTGATTGAATTGTTTAAAGATCAATATGGAGACAAAACAAATAAAGGATTTTTATTGAATGAGTTCAATAATATTAAAAAGAACTATAATGAGGAAGTCACAGAGTTTAATACTAGATTTCAAAGAGCTATGCACAAGTTATTTCAGAAGATAAGGCTGGATGAAGAGGTATGCTTAGCAACCTATTTGAATGCCTTTGATTCTAAAATGGGATATTCTCTTCGAGACAAAAAACCCTAGAACTCTTACTAATGCTTATAAAATAGCAGTCAATATTGAAATGAATAAAAGAGTATCTGGTAAATTGAATAGAAGGAATGAATCAAGGTTTAGTAGGAGCAATTTGAAAGAAACAGAGTACAAAGAGTATAAAGCTCCCCAGAACAATAGACCCTCTTATAATGCTACCTACAATCCTCAGAATAGGATGAAAAACCATCCTTATGGGACTCATTTCAAGGATGGAAATCCTATTACTATACTTAGAAAAGATAAAATAGACAACAGAACTCTGGACCCTCTTCACAAAAACTCTATTCATTTTTGCAATGATGATACTTGGTGTGAAGCATGTGAGGCTCCTCATAACCCTGATTTTTTGTGTTGTTTCTTTAGACCTAAGAGTAAGTCAAGAATAGGGGAATGATGAGGGTGAGAAATGTGATCACAATATGACCAATACTTATTCATGCCATGATATAGATACATATATTGAAGAAGAAAATCATGATTATTATGCTTCACAGAAAAGGATGGAAAATCATCATCAACAGATCTTATCTGATAGTGAAACTGAAGATACTGAGGATGATATAATATGTTATGCCCAAGATAATCAAGATGTTCCACTCATCAGGAAAGCTTCAGATGAAGAGAAGGCTAGAATCACTACAGAGTTAGTGAATAAGGCTAGAAGTAATTACCACTTGAGGAACAGGGTGGTAGGTGGTGCTGGTAGCCAACCCTCAGGTGTCTTTATAAAGGAAAATAAAATAGACACTAAATATGTGCAAAAAAAGGGTGGACCTAGTGAAAATATAAATAAACATAAGGTCGAGATTATTAAAAAAGCCATAGAGCCAAATGTTGTGTAGGAGGAAGATGTGAATAGACAAGAAAAAATTGTTCCTGTTCAGAAGATAGAAAACAAAAAGTTAAAAGAGTCAACTCTAAAAGAACACAATGAAGATAATGATGTCATTATTGACAAATCAAATTTTTAGATATGAGATACACTCCAGTAGATATGGGTTAATGTTTGTCCTAGATGACAGTTAAGGTTCCATTTCTGGAAATGATGAGGATTAAAGAACATAAGGAAAAAGTAATGTCATTATTAAACAGTGTACCCACAATAAAGGTTCAGAATCCAGTGGATATTTCCAAGAGGCCAATTATCAAGGAAAATGAATTAGAGGTGTTGACATATGAAATTCCCCAAATATTTTTGAATGCAATTTATTCCCCAAAAGTTGTTGACCCATTTTTTCTTTCTTTGATAATTAATGATAAAATGCTCAAGAATTGCATGATTGATTCAGGAGCCTCTAATACAGTTATTCCAGTTGAAATCATGAGGGCAATGGGATTACAAGTTGATACACCTTATGGGAGATGCAGAGCTATGGACTCCAGAGAAGTCCCTATGATTGGTATCATTGAGGCTATGCCTTATAGATTAGCAGTATGCCCTGATGTAGTAATGGTTATGAATGTTCTTGTGGTTGACATACCACCTCATTATGGCATGTTGCTATCAAGAAAATGGAGTGCTTCAATGGGAGGTAGTATACAAAATGATTTATCATATGCTACTTTCAATATTGCTAGAAAAATGTTAAGGTCGTAAGGGAAAGCAGAACTCCCCACATGATAGAAAAATTTGAAGACACTAATGTTAACTACTGCATTGACATAGACATGGAAAATTTCAGGATGCAAAAAAATGAACTTTATTGTCAAGATCAAAAGGAGGACCCTTTGAACAGAGATTTAATCATGCAGGAAGATGGATTGTGGAAGATGTACTTTGATGGTGCTTGCTCTAAAGAAGGATCAGGGGTAGGAGTATTGTTGATATCTCCATCAGGTACAACTTTTAAGTACTCATTTATGTTAGCCTTCCAATGTACAAACAATACTGCAGAGTATGAGGCTTTATTTTTAGGGCTTTAAATTGCTATCAAACATGGTGTAAAATGTTTTAAGGTTTATGGTGACTCTGAGTTGGTGGTAGCACAAATTAGATCCAAATATGCTGTAAAAAATGACAAATTAAAATTGTACAAGTATGCTATTTGGGATCAACTTGAAATGTTTGATGCCTTTGATATAAGTTGGTTAGAAAGGTCAAAAAATATAATGGCTGATTTTTTAGCAAATTTTTCTTTAAAAAATAATGATTTGACCTTACATGGGGTATCAATACTAGAAGTCAAAACAAGACCAGTTGTTCCGGACAACATATACAACTGGCAGGTTTTCCAGGATGATCAAGATATTTTGAGATTCATGCAATGTCTAGACCATTATGAAAACCAAAGCATAGATTGTAGCTCCTTAGTAGAACATGATAATGGAAAGGATTACATTCTGGGAATTGAAGTTGTCCATTTAAGTTCTAATCAGATTCCTTGTGGTCTAGTTGAGCTTGAAGCATTGTTTGTTAGTCAGCAAAATGATTCATCAAAATCGAGCAATGCAAAGGTTGAGGATTTGGAAGAAATTAATTTAGGATCATAAACAAGTCCTTAGATAGTTTACATTGGAAAAGGTCTAGAATCTCATATAAGAATAAATTTGATCAAGTTACTAAGAAAATACAAACATGTCTTTGCTTGGTCATATGAGGACTTGAAGGCATATAGAGAAGACCTTTTTCAACATGAAATCCCATTGAAATAAGATGTGAAACCATTTAGGGAAAATCAAAGGCCTATCAACCCCTTGTTGGCTCCCAAGATGCAGCAAGAATTGATGAAACTCAAGGATGCTAGGATAATCCAGCCCATCAGACATTCAACTTGGGTATCAAATTTGGTGCCAGTTAGGAAGAAAAATGGTGATATCAGACTATGTGTGGATTTTAGGAATCTGAATATTGCTTCTCTGAAAGATAACTATTCATTACCCAACATAGAAGCAATGTTGCACAAAGTGACTGGTTGTGAATTACTATCTATGATGGATGGTTTCTCAGGGTATAACCAGGTTTTAGTCAAAGAATCAGAGCAGTATAAAACTGCATTGACTACTCCATGGGGAACCTATGTGTATATCAGAATGCCTTTTGGATTGATGAATGCAGGAGCAACTTTTCAGAGAGCTATGGATGTTGCTTTCAAAGAATTCATATATCTCTTCATGGTTATTTATCAAGATGACTTAACTGCCTATTCCAAAAGGGCTATTGATTAATGTGACCACTTGGGTAAGATTTTTCACAAAGCATTAGAATATGGTGTCTCACTAAATCCCAAGAAGTGTCATTTTGCAGTTAAAGAGGGGAAGTTATTGGGACATATAGTGTCTAGGGAAGGGGTAAGAATAGACCCTGAGAGAGTAGAAGAAATTCAAAAGGTGATTGCTCCAAAGAACTTAAAAGGTGTGCAATATTTCTTAGGAAAGATAAAATTTGTCCGAAGATTCATAGTAAATTTTGTAGAAATTGTGAAACCCATTATCAAATTATTAAAGAAGGATGCCAAGTTTGTTTGCAATGAAGAAGCCCAATAGGCATTTGAAAAAATAAAAAAAAGCAGTACAAGAAGCTCCAGTTTTGAAATCTTCTAATTATACTAAGCCTTTCTCTTTGTTTTCATTTGCATCATTCCATACAATTGCTTCTATTCTCCTTCAAAAGGATGAACAAGGATTTGAACATCCCATAGCTTTTTACAGTAAGTCCTTGCAAGCTACAGAACTTAACTATGAAATAATGGAGAAACAAGCTTATGCACTCGTAAAGGCTGTAAAATCTGTTAGGCCCTACTTGGTTTGTGCTAAGGTACATGCCTATGTTCCTCATTCAGCAATAAAGGATATCCTTACACAGTCAGAGATAACTGGTAAGAGGTGTAAGTGGATTACAAGAATTCAAGAATTCAGCCTTGAGATCAATATCACCAAGTTAATAAGAGGACAAGGATTGGCAAAGCTCATGATAGAAGAGAACCTAGATTTAGTACAGCTAAATCAGACAGAAATACATGACCAAGCCATTACTAGTATAGAAAGGCAACCATACTATACTGATATTGTATTTTTTCTTAAAAATACTAACTGTCCTGATCATTTGTTTGAAAATCAGAAGAGGAGTCTGAAATTGCAAGCTCAAAGGTATACTCTGATCCAGGGTGACTTGTTTTGGAAAGATAAGAATGGTGTACTATTGTTATGTCTTGACAGATACCAAGCTGAGAGAGTTTTGATTGAAATACATGAAGGAGAATGTGGAGGTCACTTTCCTGCTAAAACTACCACCCATAAGATTTTAAGGGCAGGGTATTATTGGCCTACTATGTTCAAGGATACTTATATACATGTCAGGAAATGTGAGCCATGTAAAAATTTTCCAATAAACTAAAATTTGCAGGTGCCCTATTGCTAAATCTAGTGAGTACTGAGGCTCCTTTTGCTATGTGGGAGATTGACTTTATTGGTGAATTTTAGGAGAAGTCTAGTGGAGGACATTGTTGGATATTGGTTGCCACATATTACTTTACAAAATGGATTGAATCTATCCCCACAAGGAAAGAAACAAGTAAGGTGGTTGCTGAGTTTCTAACAGAGAATATTTTAACTAGATTTGGTGTACCTACTAAGTTAGTAATGGACAATCCTATGAGTTTTAGATCATAAGAAATGACAACTTTCTGTGAAAGGTATGGGATTACAATATCATACTCATCTCCATATCACCCACAGGATAATGGACAAGCTGAGTCTAGAAATAAGAGTATATTGAAGATACTGAAGAGGACTCTGGAACAAAATAAGAGAACTTGGCACACAAAATTGAAGTTAGCTCTTTGGGCTGATAGGGTAACACTCAAGAAGGCAACTGGTAAGTCTCCTTTTGAGTTGGTATATGGTCTACAAGCAAGGTTGCCAATTAACAATCTATTACCTGTATGCCAATTCATACAAGAAGAACATTTAGATGTCTTTGACAATATGAAATATAGAATGATACAGCTGATTGAGTTGGATGAAGAAAGGAGAAATAGTCAGAGAGAAAATATAAAGTTACAGAAAAAGATGAAGTACATGTTTGACAAGAGGGCTGCTAAGAGAAAGTTCCAGGCTGGTGCTCTAGTTCTCCAATGGAATGCAAGGGCATAAGACAAGGGTAAGCATAAGAAATTTGAGTCTTTATCGCTAGGACCTTTTATTGTTTCAGAAAATTTTGGCAAAGACTCATATTTATTGAAGAATATGGAGGGAGAAAGTTTTGAGTTGCCTGTGCATGGGCAATTTTTGAAGCCTTTCTTTAAGTAAAGATCAAAGCAATGCACAAGTGAATATGTATCATATGTAAATCTTTCCCTTCTTTGTTTGTAAAGTTCTGTAAATATTTTCCTTTCTATTTTGGGTGTTTTGCTACATTTTTTGAAAAGGTCTGCAACCAGAAATTTTGTGGTTCTTTGCCATAAACTGTGTTTAGTCAATCCTCATTAGAGCCACTGTTGGTTATATTCCTGGTTCTGGTCTATTTGCTAAAGTTTTGTGATCCTCATGCTCTTTTCTTTTCTAAAGCCAGAAGTCTCTTAGTTCCTTGTAATATCCTTGTTGAATTTTTTAGGGTCTTCAGGTCAAAATCTGTGTGAAAATGCAAAACCTCAAAACCCTAGGTCTTTTTTTATAGGCCAAAATGAGAAAAACCCTAAGATGTTTATCATACTTCTATTTTGGTGTTACATTTTTGAAAATAACTTAAGTCAGGTGTTTTAAGTAACATGGTCGCCTAGTTGCGTGATCTTGATCGCATATTCTTTTTTATCTCAAGACTTGGCAATTCGCTTATGTCGGGATGTCTCTGAAAGATTTTGAATATTCCTTTTATTTTATGAGACTTGGCGGAGCCCTTCATGTCGCGTAGTCTCCAAATAAGAAATATGTTAATGAATAGTAAATGGGCCCACAGATGAGTCGCAGTGTCATGTAAAAGGGCCAGTAGTTAGTGATTTGTTGCGAGACTTGGTGATTGCTTCAGTCATGTGGTCTTAGAATTGGCCTGCAATTAAAAGCTCATGTCGCGTAGTCTCCAGAAGGGATGATGGTTAAGGGAAAGATGCTGAGACTTCATGACTAACCACATACAATTTGAGATATGACACAGTCAGGTTGTCATAGGATTAGGATGCTAAGTTAGTTCTCCATTTAGTGATTTAGAGACAAGTGATGGAAGAAGACACGTGTCCAAAGGTGAAAGGATTAAGAAGCTTGTCTCATAGTCTCCAAAAGGAAAAGGATCATTTAGCGATTAAGAAACTAAGTATCAAGTCCTTTGTTGTTGTATATTCTCTAGGTAATATAAGGGTATTAAAAATTACTCAGTGACTTGGCGGAGCCATCAGATGCAATGATGAAAAGATCAAACGGTGGTCATGTAGTCTCTGATTAAAAGAGTCTTAAGGAAAAGGTACTCATGACTTAGATATAAGGGTATGTCATGTAGTCTCTAAGTGAATCAAAGGGTAAAATTCTTGTCGCATTGTCTCCAAAATATTTGTCACTTAACATTTGTATTTAGCAATTAAGCGACCAAGGGTAGTCGTGGGGTCTCAAAAGGAAAAGAAACATTCAGCGACTTGGAGATAACCGTAAAAGCTAAAAATAACTGTCAGTGATGGAGTCTCCAAGTAAAATGTGAGTTAGATTCTTTATCCAGTGACTTTGATTTCTTCGGTCGCGTGATTTCCAAAAATAAACTATGGTTAACCAAGATAGAGAAAGTAACATGGTCGCTAGATCTCCAAAAGAATTAAGGGTTAAAGAGTTGGGTCAGTGATAAGGAGATAATACACAGTCGCGTAGTCGCTCAATATGAATTTTTAGAAAAGGTGGTAGTTGCTGACATGACAACATGAATCATTTAGCATCCAATGAAAATCTTGAATATTGATTGATGAATAAAAAGGGTAGCTGAGATGTATGACAAAGAGCCAATCACATAGAGACATGTCATCACCTTCAAATTTTATAAGGTTTTTCTGAGGATACACATATATGAATTTGATTTCCTATCACACTCATGAACTATGGCTAGGTTTTCAATCAATTCCATAGCATGCTGAATTGAATACAGAATTGATGATTTTTCAAATGATGAGCCGTGTACTTGAAATAGTTACCATAAAGAGTTGATTGACGATTCATTTTCTAACTTATCTTGCTTTCAGAATTACAGAGCGAAGGAGTACTAGGTTTTCTGAGTTAAGAGGAGAAATTGGATAAGTTGCAGAGTACTCAATTATTTAAAAGGCTTTGAATTTCTGGGAACAGTGCACAAAGAAGAGAAGTGAGTCTTGGGAGAAGATTTGTTTCAATATCAGTAAGGAAAAGGAGATTGAAACAAAGCAAACATGAGTAGAGCAGTCAGTGTGGCTTCTACTAGTGGGAGAAGTGAACAGATAGATGAATATGCTAAGAGGAAGCAAAATTACTTTGATGAATTCCTCAGATTGCTACCGGGTTCAACTTAGAACAAGAGGGAAAATGCTAATGTGCTTACTGATGACTACTCCAAAATCAGGCATGCTAATACTCTGGGAACAACAGGTTTTTCCCTCTTTAATTACTTTTATTAAAATTCTGATAAAGCCATCCCAATATCAAACCCTTGGACCTATGATTTGGCTAGGTTAATTGTCCCTGACATCTACATAGATGTAGATTTGTTCTTAGGCCTTGCCAATCATTATGATGTCTTGTCTAAGACAATTAAGAGGAACGATGGCACTGCCCTGCTCATCCTGAATAGAAATTCATTTATGCAAGCTTTTGGCTTGTATAGCACCATGTCCACCAAAATTAACATTACTAAGCATGAAGAGAGATATAAGTTAAAGCCTGGTATTGCTAGGGGACAATTGTAGAAACACATGCTCAGGGAGGTAAGAAACCACCTTACTCCTATACCTGGGACATCCCCTTATTTCTTCAAGGACCTGCATTTCTACATTAAGTACATCACCTATGCCCTGTGTAGAGTGCTAGGGATAGATTGGGAAGCAGAAAATATTAATGCCAGAATATTGATGATGGTGCTGGATCTACAGGAGGTGCATTCTAGCACCACCTATGACTATATACAATATATCATTGATAAGATGTATGAAGAATTAGTAGCAACTCAAAAGAAGATGAAGGATCCTAAGGAGAAAGAACCCAGGTTCTTCCACTACTCCCTCGTCATGCATCTCCTATTACATTTTAATTTTGTGATCATGGATGTAAACAACTTGAGACCTCAGAGGATTTTTCAAGACGGACCTAATCCCATTCAGTTTTGGGTAAAGATTTGGATTTATACATCCAAGGACTATGACTATTGTGCATTCAAAAATTGGATTGTATATCCAATAATACAGAGCATGGGCATCAACAGGACAAGGCTCCCAATTAATATTAGGCAACTACTAAGGCCTAATGAATATTTAAATAAGTGGGAGGGAGATCATAATTGGGGATATTTCTTCCTTGAAGAGAACTTTACCATAATAAGGGTATATGGATGCATACATCCACCCCATATCTTGCCTTACCATGTGCCATCAAGAGTTGCTGCCATGGAATTTATATGGCAGTTATTATTAATAGATAATGAGCACTTTGCACCACATAGGAAGGGGACATTAACCCCTAGATAGTTCAAAATCTTCAATTTCACTATTGGAAAATGTGCCATTGATTCAGTCAGCCAGTGACTAGAAAGTTGCAGAATGGGGGCAGCTTCATATAGATATATTGATCCTGAAGGTTTTATGGTAGGAGTCAGAAGGTTGTATACCCCCACAATCCCCAATACAAATGTCCATTTTGAGTGCATTGAAGAGAATGCAACAAGAAATCTGCTTGATGAAGATGAAATTAGGACAAGAAGGGAAAGGATCCAGGAATTACTGAAGCTACAGACACAAATAAAGAGAAATGGGTTAGATTTTGGAGGCTTCTATCCTGATTTGCCATATTTTGATAGAATCAAAGCCATGATTGATAATTTTTATGTGCTTTGTGAATAGCTTGAAAATGTTTTAGAAAAGAAAGGAGCCCAAGAGCCAAATCATTCAGAGTCCGAATATGAAAGTGGTAGTGATAGTGACTATGCCCGTCCATCTAGATGTGATCAACCTCAACAAAATGTTTCCGAGATACCACAATTGCAGGGAGCTGAGGGCTACATTATTAACTTGACAGAGGCCACATAGCCTAATGATATAGAGGAGCCTTCAACCAAAAGGCAAAAGGTAGATATATGCCAACCTTCATTTGAGAGGCAGGAAAAGAAAAAGGATAGAGCAAGTGCCCTAGTTCCTGGGAATAGGTTATATGACCATAACCTAAGAAAATTGATTAGGGAGGGCAAGAGGCAGCAACCTGATATAGAGGAAAATATTGAATTGCCTCTTAATTCTTGTATTGATGAGAGGTTGATACATCAACAGTAGTTTTTAAGTGATGATAACTTCATCAAAACTGAGGAATTTAAAGACTTCCTAAAATGGTACAAAAAGGAGAAAATTAGTGCTTAGTTAAAGATTGAGGGGGAAGAGAGTGACCAATGAGGCCCTTTTGGCCTTACAATCATATGACCCAGACAGTGAGGACATTTCACCTGATGAAGCCAGAAAAATGGTATTAAACAGTGGCATATTGCTTGCTGAGGGTTGGGACCTAGCTTCAACTTTCATAATTGATCAGATAAGAAAGTAGCTGGATTTGAAGATGGCAAGTGAGGTGCAAATGGGAGATATGATTAAGGGTTTTGGGTATAGCCCAAAATCTCAAGCCTTTTCCATGTGGAGCCTTTTCCCAAAGGACCAGAAGCCTCAATTGGTGAGTATTCAGGAGAACATTGTAGGCAATCAAATGGTTTGGTCTGTACATAATACAGGGGATTTGGAAATATCCAAAATTATGACACATTAGGCACACTTGAATGAGGACAAGACTAAACAACTATCTGATAAGTGTAGCATATTGATAGAGTAGACCAGTGTATTGGCCAAAGACTCAGAGTTGTGCCACATCAAAATACATTAACAAGATCAGGTAATTGCAAGGCTTATGAAGGAATTAGAAGAAAAAATTGAGGTAGTGTATGTACCTTCACAACAACCTTTGCAAATTGAAGAAAAAGAAAAGTCAGAAGAGGTGGTATAGAAGGAGGATATAGGAGAAAAGAAGAATGAAATTGCCTTGAATGCATTTAGGGGAATTATACAACACAGGATTAATATATTGAAGGATAAGACTGATGTTATCCTTAATTCTTATAATATGTTGCCAACTTTGCATGTTGAGGTAATGGGGTATCTTGCTATATTGAACCCCTATTTTACCAAATGGTCTTCCAGGGTGCAGTTGTTTGAAAAACTTGCTTCTTTGCAAACCTTGAGATCAGATTTGCCTAAGGTACTAACAGAGGTGGAAGATGAAATCAAAAAGATTAATGTTGCTCTCTCATTCTTCAAAGGAAAATTGAATCAAATGGAGGTTAAATTGAGCCTCTTTTATACAGATTTTAACATATTTATTCCTTCCCTAAGAGGAGAAGATGATCAAGTGAAGGCCTTAGATACCTGGAGGACTGATTTTGATAGCAAGATGCCTAATAATGAGGCATTTATTTTAGGATCAGATTTGGATATTGAGAGATTTAATAAAATACTAGATGAGGCCTACAAGGATGAAACTGACTTTAATAAGTTTCTAATGGATGTTAAGAGCATCACTGATGTTAGATGGGAGAGACAAAAGGCACAAGTATAGGGAACTCAAGACTTCAAGTGGCCAACAAATGATGAAGTGACAGCATGGGAGCTGATGACTAGGCCAAAGAAGAAGAAGCTTGTGATTGAAGAGGAAATTCTAGATGAAGAGTAGAAGGGAACACTTGGCACCTGATTAATGAGCACAGGGAGGTTAGCTATAAATAGAGATGAGTGTAGGTTAGCCTGTAATGGCAGTCACTCAGTCTTAATGCAACTACCAGAAGCTAGCCTGAACACTATTAGACAAAGGTGCCAAATTCCAAAAGAGACAAAGAATATCAAATCTATATCCTCTATTCTTGTCCTCCCACCGCTTCTAAATTCTCTTATTTTGTCTTTTTCTATATTTTTAGGGTTTGGTTCCTTAAACCATCCAAAGCTTGTTGCATCCTAAAATAAAGGATTCCAAGATGGTTAATGACCTATATATAGGATCAAAGTGTAATTTTAAAAGGGGGATGAAATATAATTGAAGACAGACTTTTTGATTTATGTCTGTGTTTTGAGCTTTTAAAGCCTTTATATGTATTTCAAACAGAATTTATGAATAAAAATGCAGTACAACTTTATTTTACATTGTTGTTGTCTCTTTGCTTATTGTATGCATGCTTTTATGTTTAATTTTTAAGGCATCTTAAACATATTGGCTATAAGGTAGTTATTTAATTATTTGCAAGTTTCTTCTAAGGGAAGAATTAAACTTTGTGAGTAGTTTCAGAGAGTAGTGCAATAACTAAGGATTTGATACAATATTGTAGAAGTGAGAGGATAAGTTTGCAAGGCATTTTATCTAAGTTGTATTTAGGTTGTAAGGGATCCTACAGTATTCTTATTTGTGTATTTCTGTGGATTTACATCTTTTGACTCTATTTTCTCAAGGATAGGCACTGGTCTAGAGTTTGTCAAGTGATTTATCATCATCCAAGCATTAAAATACTATTCAAACCAATCATTTCAGAGTATTTTGAAGAATCAATTGTATTCCTAAGGTTTATAGTTGAAGTTTGTTGATTTCTTAAAGAGAAAATCAAATAGGTTATTCCTCCTAGATTCATAAGAGTTGCAAAAGGAAAGAAGAGTGTATTTCTTGCTTATGTTGTTGTCTGCTATCATTAAGATACTAATTTGGATTGCCAAGCTTATCCTCAGAATAATTATAGTCATTTGTATTATTATATACGTGTCCATCTAAAAATAGAGAATTCAGCACATAAAGTTCAATCCACTCTAAAAGATACTGTTAAGGCAGTAATCAGTCATAGGTAAAACCTGCCTGAGTCAGTGGATCTCAAAAAAGGAGGTGGTAATAGGTATCCCTAGTGTTATCAAGAACCTCATCAATTAGTATTTTTCCCCAGCTTGAGCCATAGTGTCAAAAGGCATTAAGGGGTCATAGAGTTGTTTAAGATTTCAAGTATAAAATTACAAGTGTGTAAATGTTTTTGTGCTTTTTTAAAGAAGTTTTGTAATTTTTATATATTTTTGAAATATAAATGCAAGAGCATAAAATAAAACCTAATTCTATATGCATGCAAGATCATAATAAAATGTAAATATAACACCAAAGATAAATATTTGTCTATTGCGGGTTCACCAAAATGTAAGGTATAAATTTGGATGGTCTCCTAAATAGAGTTTACACAATAGAGATTTGCATATAAAAGAGACCCTATGCCATATTCAACCATTTACATTTAATTGTTATGATAAGGAATGTAAAGCTTGAAAATACTTGGAAAGAATAATGGAGTAAAATACCTACCTCGCATCATACTAGATCTAGAAATACCATTTTTCTGAAGCTTGTGTTGAGTTTCTGGAAAATCTGAGACCAAATCTAGAACAAAAATGTAAAGACAGACAAAACCCAGAAATATTTTTTCGATCCAACACAGTTCTGATTTTGACCCTCAAGTCAATGTCACCATTGACCCAAAATTTTTGATTCTGACCTAGGGCAGAATAAACCTCCAAATCTCTAAAAGAAAATCTGTTTCCAGATCCTGATAGTTTGCTGAAAAGGGTATCTGAATCTACACTCCAATTTTCTATCCCGATCCTGTAACTCCTTAAATAGCACCTACAAATATCTAAAAAGAGGGGTTTTGGGGTGGCTATATAGGGTTTTGCCTTAGTCAAACCCCCATTTTGGTGGTCTCCACCTCCATGAATAGCCGAATATAGTAGAATGTATGTGTGTGTGTTTCTCTCAGAAAGAGCTTTGAATGTGTAATGTCAAGATCTAATCCTCTAGACTAAAACCCTAACATGAATTGAAAATGAGAAAGCAATGCATAGATTTGAATATGATAAAGAAAGCATACCAAGCCCCCAAGACTAAAGTATTCCTACCAAACTCACAATCCATAGTTGCTATCCCATGATAGTATATTTTGAATGCTTGAATGTTGAATATTGTGGATCCAAGAAGAAGGAAGGAAGAACTCTCTCTTGCTCCAAAGAAGATCCACAATAGCTTATCCACAAAATGCTTGTATGTATTAATGCATCATCATATCTTATCATTCTATATCATCCTCTTGCGTCATCATCATTTCATAATCGTAATTGCATCATATCATCTTACAATTTTCTCTCATGAAGAGATGAAGGCAAAAGAGAGTGTTTATATAGAGATCTCAATATAGACCTCCTAGGGCAATGCAAGGGACCCAAATTCAAATTTTGCCTTGAATTATGGTCCAATTATAATAACCAACCAAGGAGGGGATGAATTAATTCAAATATGGTAGAAAACACCTCTGCATTCAAACTTGGGGACCTATTTTTAAGTTTAAAACCTCGATAAGCTCTGGATCTGAAAGCGGGGACCAACACCCGACAGAGGTCAAAATCAACCTTGAACTTGACCTAGGTCAAGGTCAACCTCAATTTTGACCTAGGTCAGAATAGAATTCAACCCCGACCTAAGGTTTCAGGAAGTTCACCTTGAGAAATCTGCAGGATTCCCAGGTCAGCCAGGGACCTAGGAAGGTGAGAAAACACACCAGAATGTTGGATAGAGGCACAGAGGCCAAAGAGGAGGTATGATGAATATTAGGAGAGACAATACATAGGTTCTGCCTAAAAATGGAGCCACAAAAAGGTAAATTAAGGATAATCCAAAGGATCCTAACTCTAGTTTCACCTAGAAATGCAGAATCAAGTGCATATGCATCCTAAATGCAAATCTAATATGAAAGTGTACTAAACGAGGGTGCTAAACCTACCCAAATGGAAGTTCTTCCATTTTAAGATGATACACTCACCGATAGCTTCTATTCTTTCAATGAGTTATGTATTGATTCCGTTTCCCTCTTGACTCATAAGAATGATTTGATTTGTGATCTCATGACGATGTTCTATAAGTCTTTGTATTTCTGACTCTTTCCCTTGTATCTTTTCAGTAATCTTTCTTCTATCATCAATTGCTAGTGTTCTTTCTTGATCACCTTGTCTAGCATTGTTCATGACATCAATCATTCTTACCATTTGTATCTCTTGACTAATTTGTAGAGATTTCACTTGTCTAGCCAGGTGTTGATTGATTTCATTTAGACTTGTGATGCTTTCTTTAGATGTTTCTGATGCTTTTCTAGTTGTAGATCCTAAAGATTTCAATAGATCTGGTATCTCCTCATCTTGATAGTCTATTTCAATACAGTGAGATACCATAATCTTTCTTTCATCTAGCAATTGTCTCATCTTGATTCTAGCTTCTTTATATTGTTTAAAGAAGGTCTATATCTCTAACTTCTAATTCTCAATACTCTTTGTCAAGCCTGTACTTCTCCATTGTATGATCTTTTCTCTTAAGTCTTTAAAATTTCAAAAAGGAGATCTAACTCTAATACCAATTGTTGGAAATAATGGGAAGTATGTACTAAGAGGGGAGGGGAGAATCAATACCTCTTAAACTTTTAGTTAATTAACCTTTAACCTTATGTAATCAAATCTTTTCTTTACCGATCATATTTATTATTCTTTCTTTATGCATGTGATATCAATTCATAATCTTAATTGTATGTAGACATTCATAGAAACATTCATGAAAGTGATGACATGTAACTGATTGAATGTTTGATAATGTTAAGTTGAAGGTGATGTAAGATATTAAAACAGTTAATGGTTTGTATTGTCATTGATGTCAACTTGATATCATTTGTACGGTCATGTACATAATGCCAAATAATTTAGAAAATCAATGGAACAATGATTATTCTTTTAGCAATTCATAAAATTCAAGTATTCACTAAGTGAGAGACTACACTGACGAAGTGCACACCATCGATAAAGGCAGAGAAAAAGTCACAGTGATGCCTGACAAGCAAAAGATAGTGTTGCCTGACAAAGAAGAATCACAAGATGCCTGACAAAATAAAAATAGAGTTGTCCAATGGATGGAGATCCCAAAGCTAACTAGAGTTACACCAATAGAACTGGCAGTTGTCACCGATGACAAACTATAGAATTGACCGACAGAACAGAGAGTTCAGAAAATGACAAAATATCTAGTTGGCAGAGCTTAAGGATAGACTTAACTGGTTGTTTTATTTTTTTTATTTGACCACAGTTAAGTAATTAATTTAGAGAAGATTTATACATTTGGAAAAAAGATAACTACGAGATAAATAAGGAGTTAAAGCCATAAATCAGATTGGCTAGATTGTTTTTCATGCCAAGAATCAATAATTAAGGAATATCATGTCTATATAAGAGACAAGCATAATTCATTTCTGCATGCAATCAGATACATGAAAGGGGAGTGAATAGAAATAATATGTTGAAGAGAAACTGGTGAAGGATAAACTTCATATAGTCGTGATCAATCAAGCTAAGGGAGAGCTAAAGAATTTTGCAGACACTGACGAACAGTGAATCACAACATCATAGAGTAGAAAGTGTGGAACACAAAGGAATTGAATTGATACATTGATCAGAGAGGTATTGTACTTAAATAGATATAAAAAATTTCAATTCAAGTTGCATTAGAAATAGTTCATTGTGTTTTAGTTTAACCATTGAAGCATTAAGTCTCTTAACAGAGCAGGACTTAATCGTCTTCTATAATTGAGGTATATCCTAAGAGATTGCCAAAAAGGTTGATTCATGAAAGTAGAATTGAATTTCCATAAAGCCTATTGACAGCCTAAGAAGAAGGTTGATTCAAGGATGGTAGCAATATTTTCCTAAAGCCTATTGACAGTCTAAGAAGAAGGCTGATTCAAGGATGGTAGAAAAATAGATGTCAGATACTAAGTGACAACCTATGTATAAAAATCCTCTAACAAGGTCGCACTCAACAATGTGTTTGTAACCTTTAACAGGGTTGGCTCCTAATAGGGCTCACTTCAGAAGAGTGAAAATTTGGGGTACCGGTCCCAATGGTTTTTCCCTTAACAGGGTTTCCACATTAAAATCCATGTGTTATGTGTGTATGGTTTATTACTATTGTTTTACATTTCACATATGCATTTCTGGATTGATTGGTATACTTTGCATATTTACTAGGTATCGGTAAATAAGTTTTACTGCTTATCGGTAATCAAGGAAAATAAGGACAGACAAGGTAAACCGACAGACAGTTAATTATTTCAAAGAATTTCAAGGCATGCATCTTGTAGGGATTTAATAATCTGAGGTGTATTGATTGGTGGATTAAAGTTTAAAGGATAAATTTTGAGGCCACTGATTCACCCCCCCTCTTAGTTATTACTAACAGAAATCAATAGCACATAACAAAAGATATGATAACATGGAAAACCTCTGTTAGAAGGTAAAAACTACGGTGGGGATGGCACCCACAAAAACTTCACTATCTGCAGATTCGGAGGGGCCGGTTAAGGCTTACAATTTGATCACTTTTGATGATCTACCCTTATATGAGTATTATGTGGAGACTGGTTAAGGTCTACTTTGTAAAGAGCTTTAGCAACACTATTTAGTGTGCACTCGATTAAGATATTTACAATAGGATAGTTAAATATACCTTTCTTGGAAGGATTTCTTCTATCTACTACACTTGTTAGAATGTAGACAAAAATACTCATTGACCAGAGTGTATGCAATCTACAATTTCTGTTTACAGATCCATTAAATATTACATGTACAATGTATCACCTAATGTGATTGATTAATACCTCTGTTTCTCGGTAGCCTTAGTTCTTGGTTCTTGATAACCAAACTCATCTTTTGATGTTCTACTTCTTCAAACTCTTAGTCTAATCCATAGATTTTCTCATTGGCTACATTCATCCTCACATCCATCTCAAATGAATTATTACACATCTATTTATACAATAGATTTGACCTTTTTAGTTTCACGTATTACAAACTTAACTCTATGATCAAAGGCTTACAACTTGACCTTGATATCCTAGTTTGCATGTTTTTAATTAGTTAGAATAATTAAAACAATTACAGTTATATTTCTTGTTCTTCCAAGAAATGGTTTTAAAAACAAATCTAAACTCTAAATACAAAGCATAACTATTTTATCTAGCTTGAAAGTCAGATCTACTTTTCTCAGGATATAACTGACTTTCGGTGTCTGATGCTCGGATTGCTCTAAAATCATTTTGCCTATCTTTTGGTGTTCCTTTGTTGAACTATCTATCAGGTTCCCTTACTCTATCGAGTTCCTCTCTTTCCTATTTTTTTATTTTATAGTATAACCTTCTTGTTGGGTTCCTCTGTATCATCTTCAGGTTGCACTTTCGATTTACACTATAAAACTTGTGCCGTTGGGTTTCTCTATACTTAGCACTTTCAGTCTAAACTAAAACCTATCTTTTGGTGTAGTGTAACCGATGGTTCAAATAATTGTTTCTCTTTTCATACTAATGGCAAAATATATTTCATCAAGTACACGCTACTTTTTTTATGTGTATGTGTTCATTGGAAAAATAGAATGCGTTGGTTGATTGTTTAGGCGCACTACTTTATGGTTGATAAGCGTCAAAAAAAGATTGCATGCACAAATTCATGATTCATAAGCACAAAAAAGTCTATTTAAATGCACTATTTCTCTATTCAAATGTGGTAAATGTCTATTTACAAGCATCACTTAACAATTGATATGCGTTAATTATCTATTTGTATGTGTTAAAAGGCCTCCAAAATAGGAATATGTTGTTGCTTTGGATCACCATTTGATTGATTTTTAAAATTTTTAAAGTTTGATCAGATCTGAATGAATGTAATCCTTTTGCAATATGAACCATCAACCACAACACTCACAACAAAACAAATTTTTTATCCTTAACTACACATAAATTATATGTTCTCGAATGTTTTTGCAGGTCTTTCACATGCAAACATTCCAAGCAATCTACCTACAGACAAATTTGTGTTTTAAATGGATTTAATAGGAAGGCATTGCTAATTAACTAGATTGTAAACAAGATTCCATTCTAAATTTTTTGATTCTCATCCCTCATTATAGAGGCCTTCCACACACATAAAAACACGATTTTGTGCAATCCCGAACTAGAGGAGGTGAAAATTCTCAACACCAGTTTGTCACCCGCCCTTTTAAGGATGAACATGTTTTTATTATAGTGGGTTAGATTTACCATGGCTAGGATGGTTGTCTCCCACTTGGGTTGTTCCCTCTTACCATCCTCCTAAGGATGTTCTCGGGAGGAAGGATCTCTATAGCTCTAACATGTTCATATAAAGCAAGAAATGGATTGAATAGGTAGGTTTAGGAGTTTTATTCACTCAAAGAGTGAAGATAATATCCCTACTATTTTCTTCTCTTCCAAACACATTTAAAAAGGTTAATTTTGACCTCTTGACAAGGAGGTTTTAAAAACTAAATGTTTGGTTCATTCCCTAACCTTTCTTTCTATCCCCAAATTCAAAATGTTTGGCATTTTGATCAACTTAAAAAGTTGAGAGCATAGGCCTAATGTATCATTTGGTGAAAAATAATAGGGTTGTCCTAATTAGACTAGTTTGGAAAGTTGAAATGCCACAATTTAATAAAATGTAAGCTTGATGATAAAAATACCTTTTCTTGTAGCTAGCAAAGCCTAGGCACTTTTATGATTGTTCTTGATTTTTCACTCACCTAGTGGCGATTGTTCCCTCTCCTTCTCCTCCAACAAAGTTATTCAAAAAAACCAATGAAATGAAGGAAAAACCAAATCTAAACCAAATAAACCTATAGCTCTTTTCAAAATTGAAAGTTTATTTAAAGATCGTAAAACAAATTTGATTCAATTTAGAGTAGGAAACTTAGTTTTTTAATCCTTTACAATTTTAGCAAAATGATCATAAAGTTTTTCTTCCTCTCCTAAGCTTTCTAAAATGTGTGAATTATGGATTTCCTTTTCATGTTTTAAGACAAGTCTTACCTCTTTATCTTTCCTATGGATTCTTTGCTTGGGTTTCTTCACCTTTGCATGTTTGGTCATCTGCAAATCAGCAAATAAACAACATTATCTCTCTATTTTTAATAATCTACAAGTTCAAAAACATAGACAATAGTAAGCATAATTTGGCAGGATAATAAGCGTTTCTTTAAGTGAGTTTACGTGTTATTTTGCAGGTCTTCATGCGATATTTTGCAAATTACTACGCGCTACTTTAAATTGTGGAAAGCGTAAAATAAAAATTGTAAAGGCATTAAAATATAGTAGAAAAGGCATCAAAATAACAGATAAAACGCGTTAAAAGCCAATTTTCTAGGTGAGGCTTGACTATGTAAAGGCATTCCTTCCTGATCAAAAACATCATTTCAAGTTTTGCACGGGTTGAAAAAAGGTAAGAAAAAATATAAAAGTTATCACACACATCCTTTCGCTGTGTAAATGTGTCGAGATTCACCTCACAGGCATCGCTTTACCTACAAACTACAAAATTCAACAACAAATGATACAAAAACATGCAAATAATGGAAAAAACTGAAGTTAGAGGCTCAAAGCCCCACGGTGGGTGCCATTTGTGTATATGTGAATAATACCTTCATGAAATTAGTTTTAATACTATCAATTTTATGCAAAGATAATCTAAAATTAAGCAAATAATTGGAAAATAAATAAGAAACATTCCATGGTTCTCTAACTAAGCATGCTAGTTGAGTTCTCAGCCTTAATCTCCATTAGTGATAGTCCTAGAATGAGAAATGATGATTGATATGCTTAATCTAGCTCTCAAATTCCTTAAATTGTTATACAATTCACTTAATTTAGCTCTCACAATGCACTATTATGCTCAAAATGATTATGATCTCAAAGGTATTTCTCTATAGTGTAGATGAAGTTGCTCATGAATGTCTAGGATTAGTAATTCTTTCAAAATGCTTGGTATTTATAGAATTTCCCAAGGGTAGGGGGTAGAATTAATCATGATTCAAACTTGGTTGATTTGAAGGCTTTCAAATGGTTTCAAATGGAGAAACCATTTAAATTTTGGTCTCAAAGATTGGGACAAAGAGACAAAATGTGTGGTCAGGATGTTAAAGGGTCAAATGAGTGATCAAGATTGCAAAGTTTGGAGTGATCCATGTCCTTTAAATTCTGAATTCTCATTGGCTCTTCAATTTATCATCTCCTTTGTTGAAAGAAACTAGGATTTTATTAATTTAATTAATTATTTAAATTAGCCATGTAAGGGAATGGGTTGAATTTGATTTTTGATTTAAACTATATAACTACTTGATTAAATCAATTACATAGTTTTGATTAATCCCTTTTAGGCTTAGATTTAATTAAATGATGTCTTTATTAATTGATCCTTTGATTTTGATTTGATTTAGTCCCATTTGATTTTATTAACTGTCATTTGATTTGATTAGTCCACCTAACCAGATTTAGGTATCTACACTTCCAATCATAAGGCGTCGAGGAAACAAATTCATGCAAGAGAGGAAATCATAATATAATGTTGTAGATCTTATGACTAAGAGGGGGTGAATCGGTATAAATAGGTAATGAACAAATTCAATCGCCGATCTAATTAACTACTAGCAACTTCCAAACCACAAAACATATAACAGGAGTAAACAAAAAATAGTAAACAATATCAAGCATCCACAAACTTAACACACATAACATGGGTATTTTTATCATGGAAACCCTTGTTAAAGGGAAAAAACCATGGTGGGGATGCCACCCACAAGCCCAATACTATAGTAAATGAGTTTGCCTTGTTAGGAGCTAAAAATACCCTTTATGAGGGTTCACTCTATTAGGAGTGATTAGTACACTATTAGAAGTACAAACATATTAGTTATGACCTACCTTACTAGAGGATTTCAAACCTTAGTAAATAAGCTACCCTATTAAAGGATTTACAAATAAGAACATGTTAAAGTTCACCCGAATAGGGGATTTTACCTACTACAACTCTTAGAGAAAAACAAGATTATTGATCTGTAGAATGTGATTGATAACTTATCAGATCCTTTCATCTCCTTTCCTTCCTAATGCTATAATGATCACTAATCCTTCAATTCATGACCAACCAATCTAAAAAATATGATCACAACCCTAAATAAAATGATTTAGTGATCCTTATATAGACTCTCATTAGGTCACATAAGACCTAGAACTTTCCACCATATTCAACTCAAATAATTATCCAACCTTCTCGAAACCAGCATCAACAACATCCAATATGTCATCCTAAAATGTATTACTATTATTAGAACTAATATGTTGGACTTAGATCCACCGCCTTAATCAAATTAAAGTAAAAATTTGATTAGTGATCAAATAGGTAAACTTCCTTCACACTCAAAACATAATTCAATCAAAACTTGAGATAAATTGTTGCGGTTGGAATCATGGATTCCAAAAACCATATACGTATTGTATCTCTGAGCACAACATCTGAATCATTTGTTAACTCAAATGCTACCATAATTTGTATCAGATATTGTTCTTCCTGAATACTAGTCAACATACATAGTTGATCTTCCCTTTACCGATCATGTATAGTTCTTACTAATCACTATAATCATGATAATTGAATGCATTGTCATCAAGGACAACCAGTTATGCATCCACTTATGACTGCTCTGCATATCTCCTCCAAAAATATCATAATGCCAACAATCTCCCCCTTTGATATTCATGGAAAAAAACTTCTAATAATCATCTCAAAAGTCTTACATTGCATACATACTACAATATCATCCTCAAATCACACTCCCCCTTACATTATGCATCCTATCACACATCATTACATCACTCTCCCTTATAATACAATACATGTCATTCTCCCCCTTTTTGTCAACAATGACAAAGGATTATAGGTACTTTCCAGAATTACATTCTGTCAAAAACATCCTTGAAATTTGACTTTGCAGTCTCAATTTACTTTTCCCATGTCTCTTCTAAGTGTTCTAAAGATAAAATACATCCATGTATAACCAATGTTGTTCCTTCCATATCACTCACCTCTAGTAGACTTAGTATTGATTTTGCATCACTCACATTCTATCGCATGATATCCATGGTGGGAGCTAGATAGGTCTGCAACTCCATAAGTGATAATATTATGTTATCTTTCTCAGCTTGCAACATTTTCATGTTTTATGAAATTATTTTCACCTTAGTAGTGTATGTTGAAAATAAACTAGTTAGAAGATCAAACTTTGTAACCAAATCATCAAGTTAATTTCTAGCTTCCTCTTTCTTCTTCTCCAGATCCTATGTAAAATATGTAACCTTTGCAACCTTTACAAGTATCTTTCCTAATTCATGTAGAATTCCCTTCACTTTATTCACTAGTATTGCAAGTGACTCTTTTTCTACTGATATGACCTCTTTCAACTTGTCATCTTGATTTTTCTCATATAATTTAATTGCTAACTCCATAGGTGCATTCTCCAAGTTAGGTACTTGATCAGAAATAGCCTTGACCAATATACTCAATTGATTAATAGGATTATCTTGTTTTTCATATCCCACATTAGATACTAAATTCCAAATGATGTTTTTGGATCCTTTAAGTATTCTGGCCTTGTTTTTTTTTCCCTTAAATTTGTCCCTTTCATCTTTCTCCCTGAGTTTATCATACATTTTAATAGCTCTTTGGGGCTCATCTGAGTAATATCAATAGCTGTTTGCATTTATTTATTTTCATATTCTTCTTCATCTTCTTCAAAACTAGTTGGTTTAATATTTTTTCTCTTCTTCACTATGCTCCCTTCACCGATTAGACTAATTTTCCTCTTTACTAAAAGTATATCCTCATCATCCTTATGACTTGTCTCTTCCTTGGCAATCTATTCTTTCAGTACTTCAACATCAATTTGAGTTTCAAATTTATGTGTCTACTCTGGGATATCATACATAGAATTATCTATGATATCATCAATCTTTTCCATTTCTCTCTCTTGTTCTTTTCTTTCCTCTTCAATCAATTTGACTTCAGCAATAGTCTCATACTTCACAAACTTTGTCAATAAATCCACTGTCTCAGTTCTTACCGATTATGATTCACCAATAAGAATTCTTGTAACTTTTTTCCTTGTCTTATATTCTTCTCTCATTGCTTCAATTGTTAACTCTATATGTTTGGTAGATAATTCAGGTTGTAAAAGTTCAAGTTCTTGTTCCATCATTACTCTGTCAATCTTAAAATCTTCTCTCCATCTTTAGTCAACTACATTAAATAATTCTTTAGGTATGGCTTTGTATAGTTTACTAGGTGATTTGAAAAAAGTATGTAAACTTTCTATAACTGCATCTTTTATCTTTCTTTTCTCTTTACTATCATATTTATCAAAGTGAGTCCACACTTCTGTCATTTTTCCATGTTCCTTAGTGTCTTTAACAATGTTCTCAAGAATAAAAGTATTGTCACTATGTGTGTTAATTTAGTGGACCTGTTATCTGCAACACAACACTTCAATAGATCATTATATTAGTGAAAAAGCATAAAAAGCAAGGGTTTGAAGCTAAACACTAAAAATGATCTATTGCTTCCTATCTAGGAGGAGTTTGAAGAATGCAATAATCATGCCCTCAGATTATGCACAAATCAGTGACATATACAACCTAAGAATGGAAGATTTAAATAAAAACTAATCTAAATGATCAAGAAACATACATTTTAGGTCTAGAAATGAATATTATAACAATGCACAATGATAAAGCTAAGATGCAACATAGATTCACAATAATCTCAATAGCATAACAATGCTTTCAAATCTAAAAATTAAGGGCCATTTGTGATCAAAATTCATTCTATTTATAGAAGAAATGAGGAGAGAGAGAGGGGACAAGGCCATTAATGGAGGTGTAAAAACCTTAATGGTGGTGTAAGAGCATTAATGGTGAAATGCATTAATGAGACATGGTGCAAGGCATGTGCATTAAATGCAAGCATTTAAGAGGCATGGTGAGGGTTTAAGAAGCATGGGTGAGGGTTTAGGGTGAAGCTTAGGAACTTTGACTTTTGGGAGTGGGTTGGATTCCTAATCATAGGATTAGGAATGTGACATCATTAGGAAGGGGGGTTAAGATAGGATTAAGATTAGAAGGAATCTTAGCATGTGTGAAGGGGTTGGGATTAGTTTGAACCAAGGTTAAAGTGGTTGAGGTAGGTTAGGTTAGAGGGAATATTAATGAAATGAATTATATATAGTATATTCATTCAAAAATAGGGAAATTAATTATTTAAGCCTTTGATTGCTTTTGATAATTAATTAGGACTATAGCCAATTAATTAGATTAATTTAGGCTAGAAGATAGGTTTTTGCAACTAATGAGGTATAATAGGGATTTCATTTAATTCCTTTTAAATTAATTACCTTAGCCATGTTTTGATTTGAATTGATTTATATTGAACTAATTGGTTTTGATTGGCTAAGGTGATTAATAAAATTTAGTGATTAAATCACTTAGGAGATTAAATCTTATTTGAATGAATTATGCCAACCGATTGAAGAGTTGTCTTGACATAATTGGGGGTATGATCATACTTAGGAAAAATAGGGTCTATAGTCAAAGCAGACCAAATTAGGGTGGTTACATTTTCCCCTCTTTGAATTGATGTGTGAGGAACACATTGATTCAAAGAAAGTTTTTGATATTGACTTCAGAAAGATTGAGAATTTTGCTCATGGTCGAATGAAATGTCTGATGAGATCAGTCTTGCACTTGATTGAACTAAATTTATAGAATTGAATTTGAAATTGATCAAACAAAGGTCAATATGCAAAGATGTTAAATATACCAATTATGAACTTGGTTCTCGTCCAAATATTGATAATACAGATTTCAAACTTGGTTATCGTCCAAAAGTCAGAATGAAGCTGTCAGGAGCTTAATAAGAATCTAAGAAAAATTAGACATAGGATATCCATCTTGTGAGAGTTAAAGCCTTCAATCCAACAGTACCAAATTAGTCAAGGAACCATCATGCCTTTAGTTTTTTTTATAACAAAGTCATTTTTAATGTTGTTTCGAGCAAGAATTTGATTGATGATAGTGTGATCATGCCCCCTCGGGAATGAAATTGAAAGAAGGAATAAAATAGAATCCCTCTATGGAAATGATGTATCACTTGCAGTGAGTGGTTAGGCTAGGAAAGAATGGATTATAAAAAGTGAAGAAATAAAGGTTTGTTAAGAGAAAACACACTTTTAACAAGTTTTTGATTGACGTAAAAACAAGTTTTGAAGGGGTCCCAAAACCCCAAACAAAGTGGTCACAAAAGATATTCAAAGTAGCCCTAAAAAATAGAATGACCCAAGACCTAGATGAGGGTTTTACAACAAGCATCCACAACTTGGATGAAGCAATGCGTGAAACAACCATCATACAAACCCAAGCTAAAGAAAAATCCAAAATAGGATTTTCAAATAGCACCCTTCTAAAGATTTAAATTTAAAAGCCCAAGCAACCCAAACAAGAACTAAGATTTACCCTTAACTCCCTTCTTTTGGGAACGGAGAGTCATGTCAAATTGTAGAGAATAATTTTTATGATGTTTACCAATAACTGGGGTCAACACCTCCTCTACCAAAGAAGCCTTCTCTTGGGAATCTTGAGAGGAAGGTCTCAAGAGAGAGGGAGAAGAAGAATTCAGGACAAAGCCAACAAAGGGACCTGCCTCCAGACGCAAGGGAGAAACACCAAATCTAATTTTCTCTGCAACAATAGAGAGAAAAGCCAAAATAGGATTAGCTAGAAGGATACCAGTAGACCCAATAGGAACAAAACTAGTAGAATTACCTTTAGACTGTCCAGCACCAAAGCTACCAGCAGAAATAATAGAAGACCCAGCAATACCAGAACCAATAGGAGGAGCATCAGTAGCAGAGGAATCGTTGGGAAAAATGAGACCAGCAGGAAAAAAACCAACAGAAGCTCCCACAAGTTGTATAGTAGATCTAGCAAGACCTAATCAAACATGAATAGTACCGTTAGAAACATCTAAAATAGTTCCAGAAATGCCAATAGTCGGAACAACATCAAAACTACCAGCAGAAGTGTTAGTAGACCCCAAAGGGATAGTTCCTATAGGAGGAACCTCCTCAGGCCCAACATTCTCAGCAGGGTCAATATTTTTCCTTACTATATAGTGATCGAAAGAAACACCCTTCCACCAAGAAGTAGACCTTTTGGTCTTCATCTTCTGTAATCTGCATCAGGCTGCCAAGTGACCTATTTTAAAACATTTCCTACATCTAAAAAGAATCCCTTCATAGTCCAAAGTTTGAATCCAGGAAGTGTTTAAGTACGCAAGCTTAATCTTTTCTTGTAACCCCTTAGAGATATCCATCTCTACCAGTAAATGAGCATAAGTTGAGTGCATAATAGCATATGAATCTCTATCCACCATAAAAAAATATCCAATAGCCTCACCCACCGCTTCAAATAGGGAATTAATCAACCCAAAAATAAAGGGGAAGATAGGGGAGTCTTACCCAAATCAAAATCTTGTTAAAGATTTCAGAAGAGGGGGAAAAATCAGGAAACCAAGTTTTCATGACAAGCAAATAATGATTATGCCAAGAGAAATAATTATTGCACATAATCAACTTTCTATCTTCAACATTATCAAATTTTGTAGTAAAAGAACCCTTTGCCATAGGGAAAATATGAACAGTACCATAAATAATAGGTTCCCAATGAGCGAAGATCCACCGGTGCAAGTCAGCAAAACCTGGCCACAAACCCAAGAAGTGACAAATCACACCATGAGAAGAAAATTCAAATGATGCAAACTCAATATCATCCACCACTTCCTCATCCAAGATGATGTAGATAGGGTTCAAGATAGGGATAGATTTCTTACCCACACCACCACCAATCCCAACCCCATTAGATCGAGTTGTTAAGGCCCCAGTAGAAACCATACCAACATAGGATAATATCCCCTTAGGCACATAAGCACCACCAAGAGGAATAGAACCAAATGTAAAACCTCCAATAGACTGAGTGATACTTGCATACTGAAATCCAGCAACTAGCAAAGCCTCCAGCACCCCATCAACAGCTACCAATAGCACACCAACAAACACTTCGACTACCAGCAAAATCCTTCCAACCGACTGTAAAATTGTCGGCACAGCCGCCTGCAAAACCTCTAGCACCCCCTTAGCAGCTACCGAGGACGCAGTTGCGTAAACACCAGCAGCTGGTGAGAACCTTCCAACTGAATGCAAAACACCATCTAAAGAAACCCTAGCTGACAACACTCTTATAGACACTCCGACATCTGGAAAAACAACTACTGATAAAATACCAGTTGCCTACGAAACCTCTAGCTAGCGCCCCCTTTGCAGCTACCAATGACACTCCAATGGAAACACTAGCAGTTGACGAGAACCTTCCAGCTGACTGCAAAACTGTTGGAAAAGATCTAGCTACCTGTAAAACCTCCAGCACTCTCTCAATAGCTACCGAGGATGCACCAGCATAACCACCAGCGGTCGGCGAGAACCTTCTAGCCGACTACAAAACACCATCTGAAGAAACCCTAGCCGACGACACTCCAGTAGACACTCCAGTAGCCAAAAAAATGTTTAAAATGTGAGTTCAATTTCGTTCCTGATAGATCAAATATTTTGAGAATCATTAATTATGTAATTAACTTGGATTTTGAATGAATTTAAGAAATCATTTTAATCTCAAGTCCTTGTATGATGTTCTTTCAAATGAATCATGCAATCTCTAATTGTATCTACATACAGACTCTTAGGACTGCCACTGATTTCCAGATATTGTAACATTTTATCATCATTGGGCACTTTTTGGAACGGATACTGCCTGATAGTACAATAATCACTAATACCCACTGATATTATGAAAGTATGAATACTATGTTTATTGGATGTAATATCGGAAATAGACTTAGGCATCAAGGCATAGAAGCCAGGATAAGTTAGTCACTTTCCTTTTATTATATCAAAATCTATGTAAGGTAATATATTGGACCCGCAATGACCTTGAAAATTCATATCCTTGGGTACATTATGTTTCATACACCTTCATGAGAATCTAAGTTAGAAAATAGACAAGGAAATTGTTCCAACCTCACTGTAGTTTACACATAACAAAGATTGAGATATATGTGGCTATCCACTCATGGTGGCAACTCTTACCATAAATATCCAAGTTAGGCGAAGTTTATAAGATCATTTGGAACAATCACCATACGCAAAAAACCAAGAAAATATTATGCCCCTATCCTTGTGACTCTTTGTCTTTGCGCAGACGTCATGGAGTAACTCGGAAGACATAACAATCATCAAATCGAGAATCAATCAAAGAAAACTTATAACTGCTTAAATGCCCCTAGTTAAAACATCATCAGTACATAAAAGAGTCATAATCAACCAAGATCAAACTATGTTTAGGTAGTATTGATAAATACTAGTGATTCATTTGTCAAGTGTAGTAGTGATTCATCAATCAGAAATTGAAATGTAAGTAAAATGTTTTCCTGTCTGAGTGCATGCAAAAGTAATCATGTCAATAATTGCAATCCGTGTAATATCATTAGAAACATTGTGTAAAGTGTTGAAAACACTAGTTATTTTTAAGTTCCTGGATGTCAAGTGTTGGAGAAACAATAGTTTTATGTTCGTTACCTATTAGGATAGGCAAACCATTCTAGAAAAAATGATTAGGAAAACCTAGCAGACGCAAACTGACCATGCTAGCAAAGATGCCCCCAGTGGAGTATGACTATTCCTAAGACACAAACACAGAAAAATCCCAAGCAAGGATAGGACATTTGGAAGGAATTAGAGTCACCAAATAGCACAACTTCAAGTATGAAGTTTTAGCATCATCGGTGTATTGATAGATAGAGAACAGAGTTCGAGCAATGCCCATTTGCCAGTGTGTAGAAGATTTGTAAAAGATTACCAATTCTCAAGCATGATCTTATTTGTGTGCCCCCAATGTCTAGAAATATGTAGGGTGTTACAGATGGATTGATAGATCAGAAGTGGAGTGAAAAAATTCGATGAAGTGGGTGAATGTCACCCTCAAAGAGAGTATCCTCAAGATTACCCAAGCTAATAAAAATAATATAGCAATGTAGGCTCATACAACGGTGCTAAATTCCTGATAGGATAATGACCTGATGTCATGAAAATTATGTAGGATATCATGTATTCCATATCAAGAGAGTTCTTAGAACTTTTTTTCATTTTATTTGTTTCTTCCTTTTGATCAAGACCAAGGGGTAAACTGATAGGATAGCACCATCAAGATAAGAGATGATGTAGGATTAGTGCAAGGGTAGTGAATTTGGACTTGGGATTGTGTGCTAAAATGTTGACACACTTCTATGAATCATTCCATCCAAGGTTTCTCAAGAATGAGGCCTCATGTCATGCCCCGCAAGGGAACCGGGGAAGAGAACAGAGATTCTCTTAAATAAAAAGAAAACCTAAGTAAAAATTCATGAAATTTTTTTTGAACTTTTAAAGAATTATGTGAGAAAAACTTAAACTTAGATTCCTTCCAGGGTTCCCTTCTAATTTAATGCATGATTCATTTAAGTTCAATAAGTAAGCTAACAAGTTTTACTTCTCAAAGCAAACTACATCATATCATTATAAGATTCTTTATTAAGAAATGCCTAAGTACTTTCATTTCAATTTTCCATTTAAAACCATCTATATTCCTAAATATTCTTTATGAACAATATAACCTTTAAATCAAATGGAACCATCTAAATCATTTGATACATTGCAAATAATACATTTGTTCTTCAATAGCCCTTTTTCACTTAATCAATAATAAGAAACATTCTACTATACTTGAAATGTTACCAAATCCTTTTCCTTTTCCAACATACATCTTATACATAAATTTCACATTTCCCTTTTCCCTTTTTCCT
>MU225001.1:413827-447610 GCA_018584345.1 Thuja plicata | reverse complement strand
AAAATTTTAAGAATGGCCTTGTTTGATGCCTCTGCTTGACCATTTCCTTGCGGGAAGTAAATGGAGGACCAATGTTGTTTAATCTTGAATTTTTTGTAGAGTTGTTTAAGGTCCTTATTTTTAAACTATCCTCCATTGTCATAATAATCTCGGAAGGCACTCCATATCGATAGATGATATGGTTTAGAATGAGTAGAGAAACTGTCTTGCCCGAGGCAACAGAAAGTGGGACAACTTCTACCCATTTAGTAAAGTAATCAGTAGTAGTGATGATAAATTTGTGTTCACCTGATGAGTTGGGGTGAATCTGCCCAACAAGATCAAAGGCCCAGCACTGAAATGCCCAATGAGATATAGAAGGAATGAGCTCCCTGTCTGGAGCATGTATCAGGTTACCATGTTTTTGACACTTTTCACATGACTTTGCAAAAGCTACTGCATCAATCTACATCGTGGGCCAATAGTACCCCACCCTAAGTAACCTTTGGGCCATGGCAAGACCATTGGAGTGTCCCCCATAGATGCCCTTGTGAATTTCAACTAACACTTGGTCAGATTCTTCCTTTTCTAAGCATCTAAGAAGTGTTCCATCTAGACCCCTCTTATACAAATCACCAGTGATAAGGGAATGGCGAGAGGCATTTTGAGTAAGGTTTCTGCATTCAGATTGGTTAAAGGTTTTAGGTATAATTCCATCACGAAGATATGAGTAAATGGCACCATAACGGGATGATTCATGACCAACAAGGGTATAAATAATATGGATTTCTTGAGAGTCAAATATTGGGTGATGTAGCTCTTCCACCAGGAATTTAAATCTTGATTCATGTTGCTCTAACTGAAGGAGCGAAGCAAGTGTGGCCATAGCATCAGCTACTTTATTTTTTTCTCTAGGGATTTTTTGAAATGTGACAAAGGTGAAGTACCTCAATCAACCATTTTCGTGTAAGGTACCATTTTCTCATGCTTTGTTTGATATTCATCATTAACTTGGTTGATTATCAGCTATGAATCCCCATAGATGTGTAACTCTATAATTCTCCATTCTATGGCTATCTTAAGTCCATTTGTTAAAGCTCCATACTCAGTAATGTTGTTTGTACATGGGAGCAATAATTTATAAGATTTTGGAATCGTGTACCCATGAGGAGAAACAAACAAAACACCAACTCCCGAACCATTTTGCATAGAAGATCCATCAAAGAACATCTTCCAAGTTCTTTTAGTCATATACATAAGATGTTCATCTGGGAAATCAACTTGAATAGGTGCATTATCTTGTAATGGGAAATCAGTCAATTGATCTGCTATAGCTTGTCCTTTGATTGCTTTTCTCTCAATGTACTCTATGTCAAACTCTGAAAGTATCATCATCCATTTAGCAAGTCTACCTGTGATGGCAACCTTACTCAACAAATATATGAGTGGATCTATTTTTTCTATGAGGTGTACAGTATGCGGAAGCATGTAATGTCACAACTTTTGGGAAGCAAACACAATAGCAAGGCAAGCTTTCTCAATGTTAGTGTAATTAACCTCATATGAAACAAGAGAACGACTGATGTAGTATATTGCTCTTTCTTTCCTATTTTCATCAAGTTGAGCTAGTAATGCCCCCAAGGAAGATTTTTTCACTGAAATGCATAAAATAAGTGGTTTCCCTGGGATAGGAGGCATTAAAATAGGAGGATTTTCCAAGTACTTGATTTGATCTATGCTCTTTTGACAATCCTCATTCCAAATACATTTGAGTCCCTTATGTAAGTTCTTATTGAAAGGTTGAGATCTATCAGCCAATTGTGAAATAAATCTCCGTATAGATTGAAGAAGTCCTTGCAGACTCCTCATTTGACTAATGTTTTTAGGAGGTGGCATATCTATAATTGCTTGGACTTTTTCAGGGTTAACCTCTATTCCTTTTGCTGAAATAATGAATCCAAGTAGTTTTCCAAAGGTGACTCCAAATGCACACTTTTTAGGATTTAGCCTTAGTTGAAATTGTTCCATGCGATCTAGAATTACTTCCAAATCATCTAAGTGTGTATCTCTTTGTTTAGATTTGGCCAAGGTGTCATCCACATAATCTTCCATATTCTTATGCATCATGTCATGGAAAATAGTTGTCATAGCTCTTTAATAGGTAGCTCTTGCATTTTTTAATTCAAAAGGCATAACGTTTCAACAATACGTTCCCCATGCACAAGTGAATGCAGTATTTTCTTGATCTTCAGGAGCTATCTTAATTTGATTGTATCTAGAAAAACCATCCATCAAAGAATAAATCTCATAACCTGCAATCATATCCACTATCATGTCTATATTGGGGAGTGGAAAGTCATCCTTTGGGCATGCTCTATTGAAATCTCTAAAATTTGTGCAAACTCGAATGGATTTGTCATGTTTGGAAACTGGTACAATGTTTGATATCCATTTAGCATAAGCAATAGCTCTTATGAATTTTGCTCCAAGGATTTTCTCTAATTCTGCTTTGATTAGAAGAGCTATGTGAGGATGCATCTTTCTTAATTTTTGTTTAACTGGTTTGACATTTGGAGATATAGATAAGTGATGCATAATAATATTAATGTCCAACCCTGGTATATCTGAATAAGTCCAAGCAAAATTGATTTTCTTTCTCTGTAAGAACTTAGTGTAACTCTCTTTTTCTGTTGGTGACAAGGACTCAGCCAAGTGTACTATTTGTGGAGCCTCATTTGTACCCAAATTAACTTCTTGTGTTGGCTCAATAAGCACTAAATATTGATACCTTTCTGAAAATTCATAATTTAAATACCTTTCCGAAAATGTAAAAATTTCCAAAAAATTCACTGATTTGTGCTGACAATTAAGGTTTTATGAAAAATAAAGAAAAAATTATAAAAAATTCAAACTACCTCAAAAAATTCCATATTTTTTATTGGAGCTTCTCTGATATATTACCAACCTATAAAAAAAAATTTAGACCAAAACTCCAAGCCGTTTGGGAGATATGATCAAATCTTTGGAAATCTAGGGTTTTCATCTCCAAGCAAATCTGCACAAGGGTTAGGCTTGAAAAACTTCAATAAAATAACCATGTAAAGATTAAAAAATATGATAAAATGATAAAATGAAGAAAAATAAGGAGCACCATGCCCCATGGTGGGTGCCAAAAATGTGTGCTAAAATGTTGACACACTTCTATGTATCATTCCATCTAAGGTTGCTCAAGAATGAGGCCTCAAATATCGATCCATAGCTCTCTAGTCATGGAGTGAAAATGTGTGAAATGGAGGCCCTCAGATTGACCTAGTTAGTGCCTATGCAAGTACACCATGAAACAAGATATTCAAATGCATGAAAATGAGATCTACACTATATGATAACAATGCATAAAAGGAAATTAATCTAAATGATAACAATGCATGATTATTCTAGGAAAGGAAATACAAATGCAAGTTTAATCTATGAAAATAAACATGAATCTAATCTACATGAGGAGCCATGAATGCAAGAAGAAGAAGACAATAAGAGAGAAGTTGCAATATCCAAGCTCAAATGCTCAAATCCTCCTCCAAAATTGCTCTCCAAACCTGCAGCATAACAATACCTAAAAATTCTATCTCATGAATGAGAAGGAGAGATTTCCTTATATAGGAGAGTGAATGGTTGAGATTAAGAGGGAAAAAGAATTGATCAATGGTTGAGATTAAGAGGCAAAAACCCACCACTTAGGAAGATGTGATGAAAAAGGGATTTTTATTTAATTTATTGCCTTTTTCAACAAATAAAGTGCTTTAAGTGGGGATTTTTATTTATTTAATTAAAAGAGGGGTTTTCTTTCAATTAAATAAATTAGAAGAATTTTATTTAATTAAATGGGGGAAATGAAATTTAATTAAATAAGAGGAATTTTAATTAATTAAAAGGGAGAAATTTACTTTAATTAAATAAGATAAATTTTATTCAATTAAAAGGGAGAATAAATATTTTAATTAAATAAGATAAATTTTATTTAATTAAAAAGAAAATTAAATTTTTAAATTAGATAAAAATGATTAAACCTTAGGAAATATTGAAATAATTGAATTAATTACAATTTGATCAAGAAAATTGATTTGAATTGAAAATGTTGCAAACCATTGATTCAGGAAATTGATAAAATGATAAAATGGGGCCCAAAGTCTAGGCGACCATTTTAGGGTGCATACAAGGATAAGAAAGATCACGATTGTGAGCAACGTAAAAGAGCAAGTGAGTAAGATATGCAATTTGTTCATGAATATGCCCAACCTTGTCAAGATCACCAGATGGAAAATGGATGAAAGATATAAGGGATATGATGTCATGGAAGGAACTTGCCCCCAAGTGAAGAGTGCAAGTAGGAGGAATTATGCGTAACGCCCGTTTGCTAGGTTTTCATCACGGTACTTATCCAAGGCACCACAAGAAGTGGTTTTCACCATAGGATGAATCTTTTTCTCTTTGCTACCAAGGTGCCTGTTTAGCAGGTTTTCACCGAGGCACTTTTTTTTTTTTTTTTGCAATCTCTCTTTTTTGTCTTTTTTCTTTTTTCTTTTTCTTTTTTGGATTTCAAGGAGGAACTTATGCATCTTTCTCTTGGGATAGTTCTCTTTTGAAATATATGCTATGATAGGCCAAGAACACTGAAAGTATGCTCAAAGATGTTTGATAAGGGGATGGTAAGGTATGAAATGGAGAATAAAGAAGTTGGTAGCCAAGAGTTTATGCACCTATTTGGACTAGATTAATGGAAGGATATGAGATGAATGAAATGTAGGGACCCAATATGGAAGGGTATGGTGACAAGATCAACATTGATGCACTCTTTGAAGGGTAGTGTATAGATTGAGTTTTTGATGTATGAATGGATAGGGATCTTGGTACATAAGGACCCAAGATGGAGGAAGTATTCAAGGTAATAGATTTTGGGACATGAGGACCCAAAATAGAGTTAGAAGATGGACAATGTATGAAAGAAGATGAAGTCGAAGCCTTTGGAAGCTTGGATGTCAATTCTAATTTTTCCTTTTTGTTCAAGCCTTTTAAGAGAGACTTGGGAATCCACATAAATTTTGATTTTCCTTTGCTTTTGGATGATCTAGAACACAATTCTTCCATGATGGATTTAGGAACCCATATTTTCTTTTATATTATTCTTTTCTCAATGTTGGAATGTACTTCTTCCATAATGGATTTAGGAACCCATATTTTATTTGATATTAAGTTCTTCTCCATGGACCTTTGTGGTCTCTTGAATGTTTCCTTTTTCTTTGTATTCACATGTCGATTAGATTGGACATAGTGATATTCATATGTAAGTTGATTCTTGAATTTTTGATTTCTTTGTTTGACATCCAAATTTCTTCCAAAAGACTTGGGATGTGTGGATGAATAAGACCAATATGGATGGTTCATATGGATGTGTTGATATGGAGGTTTCAAATATGCATGCTTTTGTTGATCTTGATAGGAGATAGGATAAGTGGATGGAGGGATATATGGACCCAATATAGATGGAAGGTTTGAAGCTTTCCACTCTTGAACATATGGACCAAGGATAGATTTGGAAGATGGAGAAGGTTGATTCTTGCATGCAAATGGAGGAATATAAGGTGTGAAATGAGTATCAACATCTTTAGAGTGAGCTTCCCAGCCAAGGATATTTTGTCTCAAATTCATCTTCATACCCATAGGCTCATGTGTAACTTTGATAAGAGCCATTTTAACTGGAACCCTTGATGCTTGAGTCAGCTTATTTTCATGTAAGGGATTTGGAGGAATAATGGTTTCTTGAGGTAGATATGGAGCTTTATATGAAAGATATGATGGAACATGTTGATCTTGACAAGGGTCTTTGTATAATGCAGGAAGAGTACCTTGCCCTTGATTTTCAATAGAATTTTTAGAAGTATTAAGATCTTACTTGGGAGATGGAGGGCTATGTAGATCTTGAGATGGAGGAATATCTTTTTGAAGGAAATGAAAAGATACGAGGGGATCATCTTCAGATTGTAGGGATATGGGATCTTCATCAAATGTTGGAGGGGATAGGACAATGTCTTGATCTTGATCATTAGTAAGACTTTTTTTTTGGTTCTTTTTATTATCCTCTTGACATGGATCCATTCCAAAGGAAAAGATAGGATTTTTAATCTTCATGAGGGATTCTTGAAGGATTGCTGGGGAATTATCCAAAATAGGCCTTGAAGTACATGAAAGCTTAGGGTCTTTGATATTAGGAGAATGGAATGTACTTGTTGTAATATATAGATTAGCTTGGATTTATTTTAAAGGCATCCCTTGAGGGTAGACATATTTATCATGAAAAGCATTAGGATCTTTTTGTGATGGAGGATATCTGGAAATCCTTGAAACTTTGTCAGATGGTGGAGTAGCAGAAGAAGTAGAAGTAGCATGTAGCTCATTTCTAGAGATAGGTTCATTGCTCATTATTTTTATGATATGCATAGTAGGTACTCACAAATGACATTCCATAAGAGGTGGTTTGAGGCAATGTGATGAGATTGTTTTCAAGAAGCTCTACCAACATTGTTGTATAAGATTGTCTCAAAGGAATAAATGTTCTATCCCTTGGCCATGTAGATCCACTTCAACTCGCCAAAGAGATGTTGGATTCAAGATCATGAGGACGTTGATCAAAGAGAAGAGGAAATATTGATCCTAGTGAAGACCCCTTTGATGAGGTATCTTTTTATTCTTTTAAGTCTTGAATTTCAAATTTCAAAGCTTGCATTTTCTTAAATAAGGTTTTAATGAGAATATCTTCTTCCTTGGTGTTAATACCATAGGGCTTATCCCATTTTTTTTCAGTCATCGTAAGATTGTCTTGATCAAAGTCTCAGAATGGTGCCAAAAGGATTTCTGAGTTGGCCCCAAATGTGTGAGTTTGGGTTTGATATTTCAAAGTGATTGATTCTAGCGTCAGAGGGTTAGAATGCCCAGATAGTGAGCTGGGAACCAATGAGAGTCAATTTTTTTTATTAAGTGACTCCAACATCAGAGGGTTAGAATGCTCTGATAGTGAGCTAGGAACCAAGTTGTTTAGTTAAGTGTAAAGACCACACAATTTGGGACCAATTGTGAAGATCCAAAAGGACATGCAAGGTAGACTTATAAGCAAGTTGTGAAACAATGAAAGATGGACCAGTAAAAGCAATAGGACTAGACTGAAGAGCCAAAAGGGTATCCAAAAGTATTGAATTATTCTAAGAAACAAGTATGCAAGTGCACTCTATCCTAGATGCGACACTTTGAATGTGAGGTTTTGCTTAACCAAATGCAAGCTTTGATATCCCGGATGCACGCTTTGATATCCCAGATGCAACCTTTCTCCCCAGATGTGAGGCAGGATTTACCAGATGTAGGAATTCTCCCTAGATGTGATCTTTCTCCCTAGATGTGATGCAGAATTTATCAGATGTGACCCAGGATCCTAAATGCAAATTTTTGATGTTTTGTCAAGTTTTTTTCTAATTTTTCTTGAGGTTTGTGCAAATTTGTCTGACATTAGGCTATTTTCAAGTCTTTCCAGTGAGTGAAAAATATGGTATGTAGCCAAAGGATTGAATCATGTTGCTTTTTTGAATGATTTATCTCATTAATGAACTTTCAGACACATCAAATATTATTGCATTGTTAGGGGTGAATAGACACATCCTTACGCCCTATTTTCTAAGTAGAGGATAAAAATCCTTGCTCATAGAATTAGGTACACACGCAAATGCTAATTATAATATGGCCATCACCAAGCACACAATGGCTCTAGTCATGATTCCATATTAACCGACTCCAAATGCAAGTGAGGGCACGATATGACGAGTGTCTTGGGGAAATAAATTTTTGCCTTGCACAAGGATTATCACCTTTTCAAATATGAATCAGGTAGTTAGACTACAAAGTTTGTTGTTTATGATGGGGTAATCTATTTGAAACTGTCTCCCATAGAATTGCACAAGGAAAAATTAGGGCATATAGACCTATGAGTACTCAAATATGTGCAGTCTCGCAAGCAAGATTCAAGTGGCTCTACTCTACATATACCCAAGCATGTTCAAGGAATGATGTCAACATTACGAGAAGAAAATAAATTTCATCTTCTGAGGCTTTGTCCTATGAGAAAGTAATAATTTATAGTGAGTTGGAAGGGTTGGCATAAAACCTGTCCTCACTTGGGTCATTCTCAAGAGATTTTTTTCCTCAACCGGAAGGCCCTCTACTATTAAATAAGCATACAAAGGATTGGTGAGCGTAGGATTTCTAGATTTTTGATTCTTCAAAAGAAGAAGACCATACTCTCCTAGTCGATTCCATTTTCTTCCAAAACACTCAAATAAATGTTCATTCCCTCAAGCTATTTGATCTTGATTTAAATATTCCTAATTTATGAAAATATAGTACTTTGAAAGAAAAGTTTGATTGTTTAGTTTCCCCAAAATTAGTTGATTTTCTTGTTCAATTACTATTTCCAAAATTTAGACAATGAAGTTGTTCAGTTATCCCACAAAATTTAATGATTTGTGTTGTTCAATTACTTTGCCAAAATGAAGTTAAACATTAATTTTGTTTTCCTTGTTTAGTTACTCTAAATTCCTTTCAATTCATAAATTGACTTGTGAGTTTCTGATTTTCCTTAAAAGGAAAAGAGCATATTCCTCTGGTCAATTTAGTATGAGATTAGAAAATGTCTTTATTTTTTAAAGCATAACAAAAATGGAAGTCAAGATAGGGGATTGGCAACCTGTAAAACCACAAGTTAGTATTCTTTTTTCCAACTTTTTTGAACAAGAGAGTCTCCGACAGAAATATGAAAACATAAGTTAGGCTATGAAAAGATCAAAGACAATAAACATGTACGTAAATGTTAAGGGTTAGATTTTTCAATTTTCAATAACAGAAACCAGATGTGACCCTAAATTTACCAAATGCAATTTGGTATCTCGGATGAGATGAAATGTCAACCAAATGCAAGCCTTTACCAGAAATGACCTAGGGTATCCAGGATGTGAGCCTAGATTCTGTGATGCAAGCGCATATCCCAGATGTGAGCCTTGATCACCAAAATGAGCCTGTACTTGAAATCTGTGAAAATAAATTAGTGAAAAATGAATGCAAAATGAGGCAAAGTGAGAAATCAAGCCCCATGATGGGTGCCAAAAATGTGTGTGTTAATTTAGTGGACCTGTTATCTACAACATGACACTAATAGACTTCTTCTCAGACTCAGTTTCAATCTTTTCTTCTTCATTCTTTTCTTTACCTCCTTTCTTACTCTTTGACTCTTTGTAGCCTAATGTCATTTCTTTCTTTCTTTTGTAGGTTCTCTGAATAGTCTCAAGTGTCTCCTTTTCTAACTTTAACCTAATAGGAGTAGTAGAAGTACATGATGTTTATCTTAGTATTGAACTCCTTGTAACTCTCTGAGGTTTTATCTCTTCCAATTCAACTTCAGTATCCTTGTCTCCTACAGAAGATGCGCCTACTTCCTTACTCTCCATTTTCTTTCTAAGTTTTACCATCATTTCACATGCAATGCCACTCATTTTGGCTAGATTGTCAACTTGTTTCCTAATCTTTCTTTAGACAATATGTTCTCTTAATTCATTATAATTTTTTAATGATGACTCTTCATAAGTTCCAAACCTAGGTTTTGAAGTATCAATAGGTTTTGACAATAAAACATAAATATGAATAGTGACTAGATCACCATCAACTTCATAGCCTATAACAGGTATCCAACATGTTCTAGGTTGAATTTCTTGCAACATACATCATTTTTTTACTTCTCAACAATATCGGTTGGGATTCTTTCTCGTAAGTGCATTTTTCTTTGAAAATCTTTAAAGTAACCCCACATAACCGAATTAAAATCATTTTCTAAATTCTTTATGAATTGATTAATCTTCATTACTATCAGCCTATCCTTTGACCATGTACTAGAACCTATTTCAGTAAAATGATTTTGCAAGGAAAATTACATACATACCAGGAGTGATCCATATTTGAATCATTGCTTTTTTTCTTTCTTGATCTTCTCCATGTTTACTAAGAATTGATTCCTCAGAATCTCAGAAAGATTATATTTTTCATCTTCCTTCACCATCCTGTATGAAACATGAATGGCTCCACCAAGCACACTATTCAACTAACTAGATAGATATACTCTATATCTTATCACCATTGAAGTGAATCTCACTTCCTTGTCAATTATATCCTTGATAGTCATGGTTGGGTGATCCTTTTTGGATCCAATTAAATGAGTAACCAAATTTGCAGGAATAGTTCATAGAGTAAGTTCTTCACCGGTCACACAAAATCCAGTAGCTCTGTTGATTAACTCCTTTGTAATATTGTGAGGCTTATCCAGCCAAATGAACTGATCATGTACTCTTCTCAAAACATATCTTATCCATTCTGGATGAAAATCATTAAGTATCTTAGCTACATAAGTGAAACCTTTATGAACCAAATGCATATGCTCCTCTTTCATCTTCACATCATCACTCAGCTAAAGGAATTCATTATCGATGTCATCAGCTCCAAGTTCTTCCAATTTGTAGTGTATGAAAAAATGAATGTCTTCAATTAATAATATACCATAGGGTATCAATGATAGGGCATCCATTGGATCATTTTCATTTTCCTTCATCATATGTAAATTAAATATGGGTCTTCACTTATCAACAATGTTGACCAAAATCAGAGTAGCCATAATGTTAACAATTAACAACAATTATAGAAAATATCTTTGTTATTCAAGCTTATAACCTTGACTTCATTTCTTAGTGTACTTCGACAACTGATGGAATTTCCTATGAGAAATCTTAATCCATAGACACAGATAGTTCTCACTATGAAATATAAATTTTTTATCTTCAGTAAACTTTCTTAGGACGTAAAATGATAAAAGAGTTTACTTTCTCATCATTATAACATTTGAGAATGTAGTCGCTAGACATAATAGTCAAATAGTGCTTTCCATCAACCACAACTGTTAAAACATAACACTCGTTATATGCACACAAATGCTTTATCTTTACTAACCATCATTAACTCACAAATATGCATCTCAAAATGCATATGAATTTTACCACTCATAAATTTAGGGGATCGGTAAATGATTTGACTTTAAGTGTTCCCCCTAAGAAAATAATGTGCTTAGTTCACCGATGGATTCTCCACATTTCCTAGACTTTCATAATTCTCATATAATTCTGACAAATTCAATTCTCCTTTCCTCACCCATGTATTTTGCATATCATTTCTTATTTCATCAGTATTAACAATTTCCTTACCTTTGGCATTTTCATCATGGTTCATTGGTTGACCTCTAGTATATTTTCTTTCTCTACATGACCTAGCAAGATGATCAACCTTGTTACAGACATAAAACACCATACCTATTGGATTCTAAGGGTGCAACATTGTCTCTGAATGACCTTAAGCTACAATTCATAACCACATGTCCATAGTTGTGACATTTAGAACAAGTAACATCTGACCAGTTACCTTGATTGATAGGTCTCTGACTATTGTAATCATATGACCATTAGTTGTTGATTATTGTACTGCACTCATTAGCTCTATGTCCTTAGTTTTTGATTCTTGCACTACACTCATTATCTCTATGTCCAAACTTGTTGTAATAGAAAAAAAATCCATTAAATGTAGTAGATCTAGCATTGTATTTATCAATTCTTCCATCGGAGTTTTTTGATCTAGCAGTAGAACCTCTAGGTCTAACATTTGGAACAATCGATTTAAACCAAAATACATTAGCAGTATGACCTACCTTATGACAATTAAAACATACTATTTTATACCTTCTCTTTCCAATATTATTAATTACCTTGGGTGTAGATTTTCTTTTTGCATTGATGTCCTTAGTGTCAAAAGATTCACTAGCTTCAAAGTTTGAAAAACCTAAACCTTGTTTATCTCAATTCATCCTCTATCTTCCAATTTGTTCATCAAGTTTAGCAAAACTCTTTCTGAATTTATCTAGAAGATTGTTTATACAATTCACCTCTTCTTTTATCTTTTCATTCTCTTTCCATATTCCCTCATTCTCTCTTTCAATATCAGCTTTAACTTCATTTGTATCATGTAAGTGCTCCTTCAATCTAGCAACCTCTTGCTTTGATCTAAATAGTTTCTCCAAATTTTCTATTATGGTTTTATCTTTAACCTTAAGGTCATCTTCAGAAATTTTATTGGCATCATTAGCATCTCTTTTTTGTTCAAGTTCTTCAACCATCCTAATAGACTGACTTTAAAACTCTCTTTTCAAGTTTGTCACTTCTCTTTTGAGTCTGTTATTCTTATCCATCAGATTCGCAAGTGCTTCTTCTGATTCTTCAGATAAACTACCTTTAGATAGTTATTCAATATAGTCTTGAATTTCACTCAATTTCTTAGCAAGCTCTCTCCTCTTAGCAAGGGAATGCCTCAGCTTATCGTTAAGTTCATTGGTAACTTTACTTTCATCTTCAATTTTCTTTAGATATGTGTACCTATCCATGTTGACTTGTAGGGATCTTTTCCTCAAGCGATTAGGATTAATATCAAGAGGACCTAAGAGCTCTAATACCAATTGTTGGAAATATTATGACTAAGAGGGGGGTGAATCAGTGAAAATAGGTAATGAACAAATTCAACCACTGATCTAATTAATTGCACTAGAAACTTCCAAACCACAAAGCATATAACTAAAGTAAATAAATAACAGTAAACAATATTAAGCATCCACAACCTTAACACATAAAATAGGTAGTTTTTTTGTGGAAACCCTTGTTAGAGGGGAAAAAACAATGGTGTGGATGACACCCACAAGCCCAATACTGTAGTAAATGAGTTTTCCATGTTAGGAGCTACAAATAGCCTTTATGAGGGTTCGCCATATTAGGAGTGATTAGTACACTATTAGGAGTACAAATAGATCAGATATGATCTACCTTGCTAGAGGATTTAAAACCTCAATAAAGAAGTTGCCTTGTTATAGGATTTACAAATTAGAATGTATTAAACTTCACCCTGTTAGGGGATTTGACCTCCTACAACTATTAGGGAATAACAAGATTGTTGATCTATAGAATGGTACCGATTGCCTATCAAATCCTTTCAACTCCTTTCCTTCCTGACGCTATACTAATCACTTCTCCTTCAATTCGTGACCACCCAATCTAAAAAATTTGATCACAGCCCTAAATAAAATAATTTAGTGCTCCTTATATAACTGTCATTAGGTCACACAAGACCTAGAACTTTCCACCACATTCAGCCCAAATAATTACCCAACCTTCTCAAAATCATCATCAACAACATCCAATATGTTATCCTAAAATGTATTACTATTACTAGAATTACTGTGTTGGCCTCAGATCCACATCCTTAATAAAATTAACATACAACTTTGATCAGTGATCAGATAGGTAGCCTTCCTTCACACTCAAAACATAATTCAATCAAAACTTGAGATAAAATTTTGCGGTTGGAATCATGGATTCCAAATTCCATTTATATATTGTATCTCTAAGTGCAACATCTGAATCATTTCTTAACTCGACCGCTACCACAATATGGATTAGATATTGTTCTTCCTGAACACCAGTCAACATACATAGTCAATTTTCCCTTTACCAATTGTGTATAGTTCTTACCGATCACTGTAATCATGATAATTGAATGCATTTCCATCAAGGACAACCAATAATTCATCCACTCATGACCACTCTGAATATCTCCTCCAAAACTGTCATAATCCCAACATATAAAATATGTAAAACCATAAGGGATATTGCATGGATTGGAAAGAGAGAAGGGAAAACACATTAAGCTCTTGAAGTGGTTTTTTATGTATAAAATATGCCCTCTAAATCCAGCATAAATTTTCAACTCAAGATGTCAATATCCTTATCACCTGAGTACTATTACTACTATAAGATCGAATGTCGCAAGGCAAAACTCTGCCAGCTCTTCTATTTGTTCTGCCCACCAATTCAAAGGGAATTGCATCAATTCCTTGATCCTATGGAAGTGGTGTCTTTGGAATCCAAGGAATGATAAAAAAAACCTTTGGATCATCTTGCATTCAATTACACCAAAAATTATAGAATCAATACCGAATGAGATGGCACGATATGCACCTAAGTGTGAAAGGAAAGTGCAAGTTGTATCATGCCAAAACCCAAATGTGGAGTTAGCAACACCTCCAAATTTCATTTCTTCCCATAGTAGCCATCTTTGAAACAATATGTAGAAATCCTAATGCATGTAGGAAAGGACGTCTTTGTATAATAGAAATGTTGAAACAAAGGGAAAAAATGGATCCCTAAAAGAAGGAACAAATGATGACCTCTTGCCCCCTAGGCTGAGAGAGGAAGAGGGTTTTCCTATTATGATGGCTTCAAGATCATTACACAAAGGGATTTTTCATAATGGAGAGAAAAATAATAGGAAAAGAAGATGCTAATATTTAACTTTTATATCAAGAAAAATGTAAAAGATACAATGTAAAACAAAGAAGGCATCTATCAACCAAATCTTGAAGAAATTTTATAAACTCAACACAATCACAAAGAGAATGTTTAATGGTATGATGAAAGAAACACTAAAATTCACTATTGATAGGTTTTTAGTTGTTGGAACAGCTCATGTAAGGGAATGTTATTTTATAATTATATTTGATACCCCAATATATTCTTTTGGCCAAAGCTAAGCAGTCATCAAAAGGTGATATATCATTAGAAGGATTTTGTAAAAGGACATCAAGAGGAGGTTTAGTGTGAGAGAAAATATTATCTTGAGTCACATGCTATGCCTCAGGAGGATCAAGAGGAACTACAAGGTCATGTTCACTAAGTCCTTTGTATTCTTTTTGAGTGTTAATATCATAGCCCATATTGTAAGTAGTCTTTAATGTATAAGTAGAGCGTGATTCATAACGAGGTTTGTGAGTGTGTTTTGTATAAGAAGGAATAGAGGTAGGAATTTTCTCTTTGGGGAGATCATCATGCTTATCCTCTTTAGGTGGAAAAGAATAGAAATCATCTAGGAAATTTCTAACATTTGGATCATGGAGAATGTTTTGAAGGTTTTGATAGGAATCAAAAGAAGTATTCATGACATTATCACTAGGAGCTTAATTTTGAGGAAGAGGATTAGGAATATGATGATTAACATTAGGATCGTTAATAGATACCCTTATGTTATCTATATATGTCATTAATTTTGTTAAAATTTGTAGAAGAAATACACATGAAACATTAATAATGGTCTTTAAATGTGTCTTGTAAGGAAGAGATATACTAGTTGAGCTCATTATGCCATATGCAAGAATACCATGAAGGAATACAAACATAATTAAATGTGATAAGTTGTGATTCACTCCATTTTTTTGATAGAGAGAATTAAGAAGGAATGTAATGATATAAGTAATTCCACACTAATCTAATTTAGAGAGTTCTATGTTAACAAGCATACAACTAGATCTCAAAATAGAAATGCAATCTAATCCTAAAATCAGAATGGAGATGGCATATATCTAGATGCATACAATGTGCTAAAGCTATGAATGCAAAAAACATATATAGATTCCAAATTAGAATAGGGATGTAATGTTTCGGGTTCACCAAAATGTAATAGAAGACCCTCTATGTATACAATGTGATAAAGCTATGAAAACAAGGAGATCTAGGGATGTAATGCATCGAGTTCACCAAAATGTAATGGAAGAAATGGTGACAAATACTAGTTAGGATATATATCACTCACCAAAGCTTGCATATATTAGAATACAAAACCTCTAACAAGGTGAATCTCATTAGCGCAACCAAGATAGTAAGGATGCTAATGCGAGCTCTATACGATGTAGGGTTTTAGATTGTTTATGATAGGAATGATAAAGAAATGTAAATCTAGTATGATATGTAATATGAGATGTAAATATGCTTTATGAAAGTAAGTGCAAGAGAATAAATTGTAATAATGGACTAACCTTAAAGAAAGTAGAGGCAAATGGACCTTGAGATCTGATTTTGAATGTCATAGAGGTATCAAAATCTGATAAAACTCCAGATCTGGACTTCTAATACCTGTAACTACTTTCTATGAAAATCCTAGCCTCAAAGGATGAGGTTGACCTAGACGACCCATTCTAGGATGAGGGTGGAAATTTTGACCTTGTCCTTTTAACTCCAAATTTGATGAAATTTTTAGGGTGCCTATGACTGTGATTGATATTCCTGAATCCAAATTAGAAACTTTGTTACTTGCTCCTCTAGACTGAAAAGAAGGGGAAGAAGGTTGAAGGGAGGAGTTTTCCTCAGCTAAACCCCTGTTTAGGAATCAACCTTGAAATTTAATTGAAATAAATTCTATCATGTATCAGAGATTAGATCTAAACAATAAATTATATCATACCATGTAGATGCAATTGTCTATAAGTATGTGATCAAGAATTTTGATGCAATAGCTTTGAATCAACACAAAACCCTAAAGGAAGTCATGTAAGAAAAAACCTCATGTAATAGATGTTTTAATTCACATCAATGTTAGATTGAGGAAGAGAGAAAAGAAGAAGACTTGGTAGATGAATGTAGATCTCCTTCCTTGATGTCAAACTTCTTTGCTTGGCCTCCAATGAGGAAAGAAGCTAGATCTATTGAAGGAAATGTCTTGGATGCATGATGGAAATGAAGACTTGAATGCTTAAGGACTCTTGATATATTCCTTGCACTTTAATTCTTGATGGTATTAAATGCTTGATATTGGATGCCTTCAATAATGGATGTTTTCTTGTACTTGAATCCACAATGAATGTATGATAGCTTGCATGTGTGTGTGATGTTGGTTGTTGGGTGTATTACATATGTATAGATTATGGATTATGGATGTCAAAATAATAGGAAGAGGTCTCCTTTTATATAGTTTTTGGGGCTCAGATATCACAAGCCAACCTCAATTAGAGATCGAGGAAAAAAAAACCTGCATCGGGCCTGGAGCCAACCAAAACACAAAGCCCTAGGACAAGGCTAACCTCGACAGCCTTGTCCAGGAAAATCAAAATTTTCCCAAAACTTAAGGGAGTGTGCCAAAAAGGGGTGGTGAAAGCCACAATCTACCAGGAAATCAAGGTGTATCTCGAAATCCAAAAATTAATGCATACCTATCGTAAGTGGGAAATAAATTATGTGGTTGGGTGAAAATGGGAAGTCATGCATAGAAGTTAGATCCAACCTCAAGTTTAAGGAAGGAGGAGGACCTATATTTGAATTGAATATGCATTTAAGTGCAATATGAGTTCCTACCATAAGAAGCACACTAAAGTAGGCTCAAAATGGTCCCAAAATGAGTACAAATCTAGTGCTTACTTGTTAGGATAGTACAAATATTATAAATGCACTTTATAAAAAAAAATAGTTAGTGAATAGTTGATATAAATGCATATAGAATATAAATGGTTATATTTGTTTACATAGTGATTATATACTCATATTTAATGTGAAACTTAAATAAATATTTTTTTGTAAGACTATTTTTTCTATATAAATGTGAATTAACATAAAATTATAGTTTTAACTAAAACTATTTAAGGCAAGTATACATATCACTTTTACAATGAACTACCAGCTACAATGAAATATAATTAAATTATTATTTACTTAAATTCCTAATTGAATTAAAATCAAAATGATAGCACCTGATATCCTCCCAATTTGACAAAGTAAGATGAGTAATAGCACCTTCTGGGAGGCCTGATTTGAAGAACAACAATAAATTTATCAAGTGACATGATAAATTATACTCTTAAATGAGATGTAGATTCTTACCATGTAGAAATTTATGAATATTTAAAATTGAAAAAAAAAATTCAGTTGGTAAGTGGTTGAAGCCCAAGAATTTATATTTAATATGAAATTTTACAATACAAACATTCATTTAAAATAGAAAACTTGGAGATATTATTCCTATAAAATCATTAAAAAAATGTTGATAAATATGCAATTTTTTCCATATTGTATATATATTGCAATATATTGAAATCGGATTTGACCAACTCTAAAATGATTTTTTCCTTCAACCTAAATAATTAATAAATACATAAAATAAATTTTTATAAATTATGATATTTGTAACCGTAAAACAATAATTTTTATAATAACATTCTATAGCTCTTACCTAGAGATGTCTAATTCATATATTTCTATATCACTTTGTGCCTCCCATAAAGATAAAGTAGATGGCCATGATATTGGAGGGAATGTACTCAGCCTATAAACTTAAATAAGAAGAAAAATGCAATCAATATAAAATAAAATTGTAACCTTTGAAAAGTAATCCAAAAATTCATTACCTCTTTCAAAAAAACTTTTATGCTTGATATGTTCATATTTCTCTAATAATTGTGTAAGATGAGAAGAGTTGAAGAATTTAGCATCTTCAATAACCGCTTATCCAAGAAATGTTATACTTAAGAGGTTGATCATACTTCTCATAAGAGGTTGATCATACTTCTCATCCTTTTTTCCTCGTCACCATGAGAAATGAACTATTGTTTTTTTTGTCGTTGAAGTTGTTCAACACATCTTTTTAATGTACAACATGTTAAAAAATAATTAGGAATTTTAAATTGATATGTCATAATGATAGAGTTGAAGCACTCTAAGTCTCTAATCATGTCATTCAAATCCTTTGTAGCGCTTTCGCGGCCTAATCATATCTCTATAGTTCCATCCCAATAGTTGCACATCGATTTAACACAAAACTTTAACACACTTTGTAATTTTAGTTTTAACAATCCAAATCTTAATCTTAATGTTCTGATTAAGTCAATTCAACAAGGGGCCAACCCCATAACATCAATCCTAAAGGAATTTCAAAAGGAATTCACAAGGAGTGAATTCAACTAGCAACCAAAATGAAAAAAACACTTGAAAGAACCAACAACAAAGACCAACAAAAATAGGAAACTAGATGGATGGGATATTAACCTCCTTCTATTCCTAATTAAGATCCTTAAGGGAATCCAAGAAATGACCCTTCCTAGGATAGAAGAGAATAGAGGTTGAAGTAGAGAACCACTATTTCACTGTCTGTGAAGAGACCTGTAAATTCTCCTCTATTTTCCTTATTTTTTCTTTCTTGTATTCTAATTCCTCCTAGAGGGTGTTGACGGAGGTAGCTATCTTATTCATCATATTTTTGTTAAGGGTGATGAGATCTGCAATCTTTTTGTTCACTTGGTTTTGGTTATAATAAGTGACATTGGCTAGATTCAAAAGCATTTTTTCTCCTCATTAGAGGGAATCAAGGCATTCAATTCACAAACTTAATATTCTATAATTTCCTAATTATCTAATTTCTTGGTAAGATCATTAGCAGTTTCACAAATCCGATCATCCGCAATGGTCTAAGACCAATCCCTAACTTTATCCTCTACCTCTGCAATAGTTTTCAGCCTACTAAGCTTCTTCCTAGCCATATGAAATTAAGCCATAAGCCATTTTATGATGGAATTTCAATGGTTATAGAGGATGCATAATTTTTCCACTTAATCCACAATAAGGGGTAATCACAAATCTCATCTTTAGGGGTGGGGTTGTGGGAATAGGGGGGAGAAACATTCTAAGGGCCCTTGGGATCACCTTTAGGGGAACATGGGTCATAAAGAGTGAAAGAGGGGTTTTCAAACTGACTACTGTTCTTCAGAGGGGTATTCTCATGGGTCTAGTCAAACTAAGTTGACCAAGAAGAGGAAGAATCCTAAGAGACAATGACTATTTATTCAATATTCTTCTCTTTACCTAAATATTAAATTTTTTCCTTTCTTTGAGGGTTAAACCTACTATAAATAGGAGGGATAATCATACTAAAGTTGGAATCCCTTTAACTATCCTTCTATTTGTTATGTTTGACAATGATAAGGGAAATTTTAGGGCCTACCTCTAGGGTTAGGGAAAAATGAAACTTATACATGCAGATGATGAGGCCTTAGGGAAAAGGGGGAACCCATGGGATTTGGACTTACCAATAGACTAAGATAGTGAAGATAAAATCCAAGAAGGGAAATGAAGTTTGATACCATGTTGAAAATGATTGAGCATAGGAAAGAGGTGGGTGTGGAAGTATTTGAACCTACCTTTGAGAGTGATAAATTTGATAAGCACCAGAGCCATGTTCTTCCATTCACATGGGAGATCTTCACAGTTGAAGTCATTATAAAGGTGAGGTATTTTTTCTCTAGGGTCAAGGAATTTCTTGAAGTTATATTTATAATGGGCATTAGATTTTCTACAAAGGGTAGTCCCTTCTGCTAGGAACCAAGTGTGATGTATTTTATTCTATGCCTGCAAATAATTGCACACAAAACTCAATAAGACATTGTATTAGTAGGTTACTATGAAATTCAATCCAATTTAATCAATTAACCTACTAAAATCATCTTATTTCTTCCCACAAAACAAGATTCAAATGAATTACTCAAAATGCTCTCAGATTTAGTACTAATTCATGATGAATTAACAATCCTATTGTTGGTGTTTAAAAATGTTTACACTTTGAAAGATACCAATATACCTTGGGATTAATTTTAAGAGTGGTTAGCTCCAAGTATGGGAAGATATACAAGGTAACTGGACCAGCTATATGGACAAGACTTCCCTCTGCACTTCTGGCACTGCAAAACCAAGGTAGGTACACCTAATCCATCTCAACATACAACTTTTTACAACTCCTTATAACTCTAGATTTTAAACAATAGATAATGGTAAGAAAGTAATAAATGTTAACCACACATTCATTGACTCTCCATTACCATGCAGGACATACAACCAACAACCACAAAATATAAAGAACTTGGAAATGGTTTTGATTTAAAATTTGTATAATATAGCCAAACCCATTCAGACATGTATCAACAAAGGATGTACTAATTTTTGATCAGTGTTTTATCCATTGGGAGATATTTCTAGTTCAGGAGTAGAAAATAGAAACCGAATATTGTCAAGGACTCAAAGCCATAAACACAAAAAATCTCAGACCAAACACTACTTATAAGATCCTTATGTAAACAAACCAAATGAGCCTATGTCATATCCAATGAAAGATTTGATTTTATCCTAGATCAAAGCTAAGGACCAACAACATATGCATAAACAAATTCTATGCAAAGAGTAAGGAAAACTCACAACTCAAAAGATTAAAAAAAAAGGAGAGACTTAAATCTAAGAAAGCTTATATTAAGTATGATGAATCAAGTATTTGCATCAATCTGTTTCAAAATACATACCACTTCAACAAATGCAAAAGATCTAAAAACTTTACATTCTATCTTAATACAGTTTAAAAATAATATGTTATATGTTGGGATTAATGGGAAGTATGTACTAAGAGGGGAGGGGTGAATCAATACCTCTAAAAATTTTATATCCCTTTTTATCAATTAACCCTTGTAATCAATTGTATATCCATTTAATTTTATCTATACTATCTTGATGTGATTTGTATCAATTCATAACATTAGCATACATGTGAACATTCATAGAAACTTCATGAAAGTAATTTGACACAGAACACAAGATATGATATCACAGAAAACTCCTCTAAGGAAGTAAAATATGTGGTGGGGATGACACCCACAAAATCTCCACTATTTGTAGATTGGAAGGGGTCGATTAAGGCTTACAATTTTATCACTTCTGATGATCTACCCTATTAGGAGTATCGGTGGTGACCTGTTAAAGTCTACTCTGTTAAGAGCTTTAGCAACACTGTTAACTGTGTACTCGATTAATATATTTGTTGTTGGACTATTAAATCCACCTTCCTTGAAAGGATTTTTACACTTTGCTCCACTTGTTAGAATGATAGAAAATTAAAAATTGAACTGGTAAATGCAATCTCCTATTGTTGATACAGATCCAATTTAGTTTACATGAAAAATATTATCACCTAATTGTGATTGGATAATACCTCTGATTCTTGGTATCCTTTGTTCTTGGTTCTGATAACCAAATTCACCTTTTTTTGTTGTTGTTCTTGATGCAGGATTTGAGAAATACAAATCTGCAAAATGCTAAGAATACCTGCATGCAAATAACTTGTTACAGGAGAGAAGCGAAAGGAGGAAAAAGAAGAGCTCATAAGTTACTCAAAATGTGAGAGCAAAATTATAATCCGAGTTAATGAAAAAAAAATTACAAGGTTCAACCTATAAAGGTGAACAAAACCCTAAAGCCTAAAAAATCTAGGTTGCACATTAATAATTAATTACTAATGCACCTAAGAGAAATCTTAAGCACTAAAGAGTAATAACCTAATTAATTAAATCAACATGATTTAATTAATAAGAAAACTAATGATTACTCTAACACCCCCCTTAATCTAAGCACATGGGGTAAGCTAACCTAGTAGAACTATGAAAGAAGGAAAAAGGGTCCCGACAACAAGGCTTGATCAAGTACCCAATACAAGGAAATCTCTGTAAACTGGAGAAAAAGAAGAAAACCCAATCGGAAAACCCCCTCTCCAAAAAGAGATAGAAAAATGCAGAAAAGAAATGGCTCAAGAGACTCTCTCAATACCATAAGTACAACTAGCCCCCCCCCATGAGAGAGGGATGAGACACCAAAGTCCCCCTAGAATGAAGAATATCCTATCACAATGGTAGATGCCTAATGTAGAATCCAAAAGGAGAACTTGAAGTGGCAAATGATATTCCTCCCCTTGGGAAGAAACGGATCCAAAGGACGATGTTGAAGAAACCCTATGAAGAGTGATGAACCAATCTAACTCAAAATGTGTGCCATGATCGGATGTTGAAGAATCTCTCTGTCTGAACTGAAAAAAATGATGCCAAATCCAAACTGATGTGGAGAATCCTGAAATACAACTGTTGAATGCACTGATAATGGTGGGCGAATAGTGATAACCTAACTGTCAAGGTAGAGGAGATGAATGTCCTCAAAATAATCCTCCAAATCTGCAATATAAGACTCAACAAACAAGAAGGATATGTCTGCAAGATAAGAGTCTAAAGTAGCTATGTTTGGAAGGTGAATGATGCCTTATTGCACTGAATCAGGAACAATAGGAGATGTAGATGAAGTCTCAGCCTGAAGAGTAGGAACTATGAGACAAGCCTCTAATCCATCAAAATATGTAAGGGTGTCTAAATACTCAAGCCCCTCTAAATTATCATGATCAAAGGGTGTATTCTCTCTCCAAGCAATGGGTATGAGACAATTTGAAGCAGGATTCTTTGGGAATGGAGAGAGATTAGGGTCTCCATAGATCTCCCAAAGATGCTTCCAAAGTAGGTGAGGACAATCAATGTCTGATATAGCCAACATAGTGTCATGATCAACACTAGACAATATAAGTCCTACTATGTGATCTCTAATAATGTCCCATGCTAATTTTCCCTCTGAAGTGGTTGGTTTAGGTATGAGATCATACAAATAAGGCAAAACATTAAGCCACCTACAATGTGTAATTATACCCTTTGCCCATGACTCATGATTACCCCATTCCAAAATAACAACTGAAGGGTGAGTAGAAAAACCCATGATAACTCTTTTGAATGAAAAAAAATTGAGAAATCTGACCTTACTACATTTAGATCAAAACCTGGTGCAGGGAGGAGGGAAATAGAAGCTGCAAATTTAATGCTGAAAATAGGTACCCAAACGGCCAAATATGCATACTAAACCCACTATAGGAGAACTGGCTTGGAAAGAGCTTTCCAACGGTATATGACACTTTGCATTTTGACCTTGTATGCCCAAGATATGTCCAAAACACTGAAGGCTACCTGTTTTGAAGAAGTGTCAAAACTGTGTGACAGTTTTATGACCGTCAAATTTAATCACAATCATTGACTTGTGGCTGCTGACATCACTACCTGCATATGCATACCTTGTTGCACATGAGGGTACTTTTGAAAAGGTACACACCTTTTCCTTTGTAAAAAGATTTTTTTCAACAAACATTTGGAAACATTGTCTTTTTTTGTTTTTTTTGAAAAAAAACTTTGTAAAAAAACAAAAATTACATTTTTTTTTTTTAAAAAATTATTTTCTTTTTATGTTTTTCTCCTTGAAATTTGTGTCGTACGGACTAGGAGAGAGAAAAACTTTCCTAGAGGTCATTGTAGCAAAAAATGATAAACTTTATATGAAAAAAGTAATCTCCCGAGCCTTTTGAGCATGATGGTGAGGTCCGTTTGGGCTCAAAATGCACCAAAAAAATGTGCTTCTTTCAGATTGAAGAGAAAACCCCAAAAAGCTATAGCTTTCACCCTCAAATCACTACTTCAAAAGCACCAGACCAGGAAGCAGCAGTGTGGCTTTGATACCATGTAGGATTTGAGAAATACAAATCCACAGAACACCAAGAATACCAGCATGCAAATAGCCTATTATAGAAGAGAAGCAAAAGGAGGAAAAAGCAGAACTCAGATGTTACTCAAAATGTGAGAGAAAAATTATAATCTGAGTTAATGAAAAAAGAATTACAAGGTTCAACCTATAAAGGTGAACAAAACCCTAAAGCCTAAAAAAGATAGGTTGCACATTAATAATTAATAAAAGAATAAATTATTAATGCACCTAAGAGAAATCTTAAGCACTAAAGAGTAATAACTTAATTAATTAAATCACATGAATTAATTAATAAGCAAACTAATGATTACTCTAACACTTGAAACTCTCAATCTGATCCATAGATGTGCTCGTTAGCTTCATTCATCTTCTCCTCTCTATTCGCATCAATAATAATGAATGATTGCATCATCTATTTCCAGATGGATTGACATCATCAAGTTTCGATAAAAACAATGTTAACTCTAAGATCAGGTTTACAACTTGTACCTAGATCTCCTAGTCTATGTGTTTTAAACCAGTTAGACTGATTGCAGCACTTACATTCATGTATCTTGTCCCTAAAGAAATGGATTTAAAAACAAATAAATATCTTATAAATAGAATACACTTGCTTGATCTGACGTGGAAGTCAGATCCACTTTTTGCGGGCTGCAATTGAATTTTTGTTTCTGTATGTCGGTCATGCTTGACTGTCCTTCAGTTTTGTTCTATCGGTTGCACTTTAACTGTCTTGTTGGTCTACACTGTATCCTGCATGTTGAATTCCTCTGTCAGGTTCCTCTTTAACCCTCTGTCTTTTCATTTTTGGTTTACACGCTAAGTTGTGTCGTCGGTTCTCTTTGCACTTAATCATCTTCGGTGATCTCTTAATATCTGGTCTTCAGTTTTATCTTGTCCTATCTTTTAGTGTATGCTTACCGAAAGTGTTGTTTGCATACTAATGGAAAATTAATCTCATCAATCTCCCCCTTTGACATTAGTATAAAAAACTGATAAGTGCAAAATACTAACAAAATGTTAAGTATATACAACATATATAATCCTTAGTCATTTAATGACTCCCCCTATGTATATGACTGTATATTTGTACATATGATATCTTTGTTCATCTAAGTATATATCATTTTCCCCTTTTCTATAGTATAGTACTCATATTCATTTTGCCCATGTAAATATACAACATACATATCATATTCCTCCTTTTTTGATATTAAGGGAAAAGGTCATTACCTTATAGTTTATCATCTCCCATTGTTCTTTGAGGTTCTCTAGAACCATGTGCTCGAGTGTGATCTTTGAGTGCATATCATAGATGTTGTCTGCTACAGACATCTAGGGAGTTGCTATCAGTTGCCTTGCTAAACTGATGTGTTGTTGGAGTAGTGTAAGGTTTGGCAGAAGTTGAGCTTGGAGCTTAGTTACTTCTTCCCTAAAATGTGTTTTTGCCTCCCATAGTTCCCGCCTTAACCATTTTATCTCTATGATCTTTTCATAATGCAACTTAACTACATTGTCTCCATTAGTGGTTAAGCTTTGTGCACTGTTTGCTAGATTTGTATCCAACTTTGCAATGTTGTCACTATTTTCTTTAGTGAACTTTTCTATTGTGCTCAATTTTTGAATCAAGGTTATAGCCTCAGATATTGTTGGATCCAATTATGATAGCTTTACCTTATTTACCACCACTTCTTGGTTGATGTTCTCAATGAGCTTTTTTTGGTACTTCATCTCGACTCTCTCCTCTATTTCTTTCTCAGCATCAATATTCTGAGTTACTATTGCTTTGGTTAGAGTACCTAATTGATCTAGTATGGGCTTGTTATAATCAATATCAACATTGGGAACAATTTGATGTCATATGTCCCATGTTGTCTCCAGTACCATGGATTCCCTATGTTTTTTCTTCAGCTTCTCCTGCAATTTCTTTCTTTGGCATATTTCTCCATATTCTTGTAATGCTTCAAAGTCAAGTGTAGATGAGTCACACTTTGGTATTTCTATAAGTTCATCCAATGTGACTTCCATCTTATTCTTCTTTGATTTCTTCTTCTTCTTCTTCTGTGAGTCACTATACTGTAAAATCATTGCCAATTTCTCAGCCTTCTCAGTTGTGCTTGATGAAGTGACCTATTGTGCTTCTTTTTTCTACTTGGCATCAGTTTCAGCTTGTCAGGTGTCAGTAGACATCTCCACATTCACCTTCACATCATTGGTAGCATGCTTGTCTATTTCCTTAGGAGTACCATCTTTAGGTTTGTCTCCTTCATCGATGTCCTTTGCTTCATCACTCTTTGTTTCTGCATTCTTTTCTTGTGTATCTGCATCCTTTTCTTTATCTCCTCCAGTAACCTTATCAGTGTCAGTTACATCTTGAGTGGCTACAATGTCTTGTTGACCATCGGTGTTGTCTTTGTTTGCTTCTTCGCATGCATCCTTGGGAGTATCCTTCTCAGGTGAATTTCTTGATTCTTGTAGGATATTGATAGCTTGTATCAATATTGGCATGTTGCCTGGAATATTCACTTGTGCAGTATCAATTGTTGTGTCCTGCTCATCAGTTTTTTTCCTTTGCAATAGTGACATCTTCATCTTTATTCACTTCCTCTACTGGTTCATCATTAATGTCAATGACATTAGTATCCACAATGTTGTCATTTGTGGTATTTGTCCATGATTCATCTGCAACATCTATAGTCTTGTTGCCAGTTGTATAATCTTCTTCTTTTTCTATCTCAATAGATGTGTCATCTTGAGTTTCCTTGTCAACATCTTGTTGTTGAAGGTCTTTGTCGGGGCTTTCCTCCTCAGTAGGTCTATTCATAATCTTGCACCATTTCTTGTGGTTTTACTTTCTCAATCTCTATAAGCTTTCCTTTAAGAAATTTATATGCTCTCAGCTTTGTTGAGAACTCCTTTTTGTACTTCTCCATCATTTAATCTATTTCTACCTTCTTTGATTTAGATTGCATGAGAGAAACAAGTACTCTCTCTCTTATTTCATTCTCATTTTTCAAAGAAAATGTCCAATGGGAGTATAGTCTATCCAAGAGTTCCCTTGGTACATGACTTCCTTCAGACTGAATTGGTACATATTTTGTAACGCCCCGCCAGGGAACCTAGGAGGACACACCAACTAATCTCTAAAGATGCAGTCAATTTTTTTTTATACTATTACAACGCACATTATCTAAAGAATAGATACACTTTTTCTCACAAAGTAAGAATGCAACATGACTTAAGATTCCTAAGTCCTCACATGTTCCCTAACATCGCTACTCAAAAAACATTGATTAATCTATTTACACTTATAAGCCTCATATCAATTTACAAGTCTAACATACTTATAGGGTTTCAAAATAAATGATTACTATCTCATAAACATGTTTCAATGACTAATCACCAAAACTAGATTTACCAACATGATTCATCCTACTAACTAACCAATGGAATTCATAACATCTATAAACTATCTTATAAATTTAGTTTCATATAGACATTAGGGTAAAGATTATCATTCATTATCACATAACCTACCACCTAGATGTAAATTATACTAGATATATTTTAAGGAACCAACCAAAATGTTCATAACTCATTCTTAACATTAATCATAAGTTAACAATATGTGAATCAATTTATTAAGTTACTATCATAAGTTACACTAAACCAGAAGTGTCTTTTACTTCTTTCCCATAAACTTCCCTTAATATTTAGTCATCTCATTTATTAAATATATAGTTATTCAATAGTTACAACTCTATTATTATTCTATTATTTCCTATAGTTCCTCTTATAATAAGATCATTCTATCTAACAATAACATTTCACTTTGTCGAAAGCATAACCACAAGTTCATTTATTAATTAAATATTTCATAATATTTCTTTTAGTCTGTTATAAAAGAAAGCTTTACTTATCACATCAATATAAACTAGGTCCTTATCCATACAACACAAGAGAACAATAAGAATAAATTTTTCATGTAGAGATCACTTACTTTATAAAAAGATATCATAAGAGGGAAACAATTGACAAAGTCCACCTCACTTTAATCCTTATAACATATACAAGTTGGAGCATAACATTTCCCTTCCATTCACCTAGAAATACCCATTCTCATTACATTGCTTCTCTTTTCAACTGCATTACATTATATTACAAAACCCATCAAGGGCTTTCAATAAATCAATACCTCAAAATTACAATACATTGAATTACATGATGCAGAAGTAGAATCCTTGATAGCTTCCAAGCATGAATCCAAGGGTAAAGAAATCTATGAAACCATGAACAATACCTCCATAAGATTAACCACCCAACCACTTGGAACCGTGAAGTTCCACTCCCCCATGCTAGGAGATATAACCAAGGTCCACACAAGCTCCAAGGAAATCTAAGGCCAAGAAGAAGCCTTTCCCAAAAGAACCATCCTAAAGAAATAAAAAAAATAAGAAACACAAAATACAAACAAGTATCCAAAAATCACAAAATACGAGTGAGGGATCTAGATTACCAACTAGGTGAGTGTCATCACACAACCTGTGTATTGGGATCCTCCCTAGAAACCATGTAACACCGGTCCCCTCTCAAATTTTAAGGATCCACCCTGGCTGTTACCCATGGTACCGGTACTCCAACAGGTCCATGTGGACTATAATATCACCTTTCTTTTATTATGTGTAAACCCCCAAAGCCCAAGTTCATTTTTTTTATACTTATCACTTGATTAATAGCTCACCCACAGGATCTCCTAGCAACCACTTTGGGTCTTGGCACCTATGGTGAGCCACCCACCTAGGGTACCTTTTTTCCCTACTCAAACATGTCATCAAAAATGGACTTGCAATCACTACAAAACATCCAATCCCTAGGTTTAGGAAACTCTCATATGTTATTAAACCCTTAGGATGAGTCCAAACCCTAACAATATGTAGATTACAAATAGGAACAAAGGATGGTCTTGACAAGATACCTTGACAATGATTTGAGACTTTATCATACACAAAATCAGAGATAGAACAAAGACAAAAATATTACCAAATGAAATAAACTATCAAAAGGAAGGGTGATAAAATGACATCTTAAACCTTCCAAAACACAATAACAACTAGATAGGAATGAAACAACCATCCAAACATAGAGATCATATAGAATTTAAACCACACATGAAGACATAAACAATCTCAATGATAGATAGTGACAAAATTCATCAATCCTACACATTAGATACCAATACTTATTTCCAGGTTCTATTACGAACATTTTTAGATTACTTATCTATAGGTATAATCAATAATAAAATAGTCACAATAACAAACACATTACTCCAATAATAACATAGAGATGGGAAATTATTTCTAGTTATAGACTCTATGTGGAGTCCTCCAGAGAATTCCCTTGGTGATTAAGCAATTCCATAAATCTCCAGGCTTTCCAACTTCCTTCTTACTATCTTCCTGGATAGACGCACGTACAGAGATATGTAACTTTTGACCCACAACTTATTTTTTCAATCACTCTGGTAAGAATTGGTGCAATCTGGTTTTTACCAACATATCTGAAAATTAGCATGATCCAACGGTTGGTTAGCGAGATATAGCCTCTGCATCAAGACTGCATATTTTTTTGCAACAATTGTTTCTTCATTTTCTCAGAACAAAATAAACTATTGTCTTCCTTCACCCTTGATGAAATCACCTCATCTTCAAATTTTAAAATCTATTCTCAGAATCTCCCAAATCCCTTATCCCCTCAAGAATATTTTCTTCTCCATATAAATAAAAAACAATCTGGTTGGAGAAGTTGCTTTACGGGAAGCAACTGTTCAACTATAAGGTAGGTATGAATTATTTGATAAATAATTAATTTAGTGTTAACCATCATTTATTTACTCGGAAGAATATGGTGACAATTTTAATTTTAAATTAACTTAATTAACTTACGAAGTCATTAAATATGGTAGTAAGCAAAAGAATTACCAAATAACTCACATAGCTCAATGGTAAACTAGCTAGCCTTACTCCTAGGAGGTCTTAGGTTCAAATCTTCTAGAAGAGCTAGTTTTTTATCAGTCAGACATAACAATATTTAGTTATATATATATATATATATATATACATATATATATATATATATGTATATATATATATATGTATATATATATATATATTTATTTATTTATTTATTTCATAATAACAATATTACATCACAAAAATGATATACATATTCATATCTTTATACACACCCACACAATCATATTTATATATATACATACGCATATATGTGTACACCCATATATAAAAACATATACATATGCTAAGTCACATTGTAAACTTATTTAAGCACATAATACAACTATTATATATATAATAACAATATAATAACCAAGGATCATATTACAAACATAATTAACAATAATAAAAGAACAAGGTCAACTGAACAAAACACAAATCTTAAAACCATGAAAATAATAATACATCCCAAACCCAAATAGGGTGACTTCCTGAAAAAGGAACCTAAGTCAAAAGGGTCTACTTGGGGAAACCTTGGTACTATTTCCACGACAAAAATGTTCAAGGATTTTAAAGGCACGCTCAGACCTATGTGGCCTAGTGGATTCAATGCCTAGTACCTGCATCCTACATCACCAAGGAGGGGGAGTGCGGCATAGTGTGGATCTCCCATAGAAGTGACTACGACTGCCTCCCCTCATCCCACAAACACATTTGATAGTATTCATACTAAAACATGATTGGGTTAGTATTGTTAGCTCAAAATAATCATAATCATTTATTGCAGAAAAAAGGAGTGAAGCATCATCATGGATAATGTAATCATGTACATACAAAAAACACTATTTAAATCCTCTAGAAATATAATATATTAGATAACAATATAGATGATCTTTATTAACTAATGTATTATCCAAGAATATAGTAAAAGTATCTCGTCATCTAGCTTAATTGGGAAAAGTAATGAGCTCAGGTATAATGTTACTAGGGCGGGTAACATGTAAGAATACACAATAAAAGGCATTATTTAATCAATTATAAAACAAGCCTCAGATAAAAACCATAATATCATCCATTAGGTGATTTGTGTTAATCTTTAATCAATATTTAACATCATAATCATGCATAAAATCATACAAGAGTGTTAATTATGATTAGGTAAAGCATAGAAAGAACCTAATCTTTATGGAAATTTTGAACAACATAAATACACCTTCTAGAACATAGTCATAAAAGTATCTTAATCAACTTAATTTATCCCAGTGTACTCAAACCATCAAAAGGGAGTTCCTCATACAAAAACCATATCAGATTGTTTTATAACACAATATTCCTAAAATATCATGAGCACATATAAGTATACATCACTACTCAAGGAGAAATATGCATTAAACACTTATGTGGAGATGAGATAGATTGGATTAGTAACTTCAATCAGAATCAATAGTAGAGAATAAAAGTCCCAAACTTCCAATAGGCATAATCAGGTCTTGTGAGGGTTGGAGGGGCATTTCATCCTCCCCCTCTTAGATTCAATTTACTCCTGGAAGTCGGTAAGTACTAAAACATTTACCACTTCTATGTAACGATTAAATATCTAACCAAAATTAAAGAATATATTGAACTAATCCCGCTATCAAAGTTTCGTGAATCTTACATTATTTTAACTTATTTTAGATTATCATAGGTCACTCATGGATAATTTATGAAAAAGACTATCATAATGTGAGGACTCTATGCAGAAAGGACACATAAAATTATAATGTAATGCCAATTTTACACCAATTCGTAACCCCTAATAGTTCCTTCTTACACATTCCTACTAAGACTAATATCAGGTATAAAACCAAAAAAAAAACATGGTTTATATTGATATGCTTACTTTTCTTTCAACATCAAAGTTGTAACTCAGACAATAGGGTAAGAATTATTGATAACATCTCAAAATCTAGAAAAATAGAAAATATGAGTCACAAAGTATTACATTCATTAGTATGATAAAATATCACTTTAAACCTTAGGAATAATTATAATTTTGAAGCACTTTTAAAATTCCTAAGCAATTTTCAAATAGGGACCCTAAAATGCAAAACCAATACTAGATGGCATAAAAAATTTATAAGAGAAATAAACTTATCAAATTCAACCAAGCATTATTCAACTTATAATTTACCTTAACACCTAGTTCTATAGGCAACTCTTAGCAAACACAAAGTAGTTCCTTATTATATAACGACTATTAATTCCCTATCATCAAGTGTCTCAAATATATCCCAGAAAATACTATAAATCACACACATAAAGACACACTTTTACAAGGATAAAAATAAAAGATATCTACTATAGAAGGCATAATCATTATATTACCCTATCCATACTCCTAGGCCAATTTTGATAGTTTAGAAAATTATTGCATCATTAATTTAGGATACCATTCCCTGCAGACTATATGTCAGGCACTAGTAAAACACACCTACTTCCTATCAAATTAAATAGTAAGATGATGAGTCCATTTAAACTATTAATTTAGTGCTATTCATAGATTCATTAAGAGGAGGAAAAACACATCGCCACTACCCAAATACCACTTATTATGCTACCAATATATTAATAAGCTTTTCCTTTTTCTTTCCTCAATAAAATTTAGGATTACCCAATCATACCCTTAACCTAATATGCATTTCTTCATAAAGATAACAACATATGATTGATTTATTTTAATAATATAAAGGTTCATATCCATTTAGATAACCATGCAATCATATTCCACTTACATTCTATAACTCAAAAACCTTATACTATAAACATCCAACCAGAAATATTACCATTGAAATGATGCTTATCATGCACACTTAAGCCAAATTTATTTTCATAATTCTTATTGATGGTTACGTCTATTCACAAGGCATCTAGAAATTACATATTTAAAGTGGATTTTTTATGTCAATCATTAAGATAGAGAATCTAATACCAATACTAAGAAAAATACTTGGATGTTACTATATTCTTACCTTAGTATTGCTTGATTAATTCTATACATATTAACACAGCATGCAGAATGATATAAATTTTCAAAACATGAATAAAATACTTCTTCTTTTAACCCAAACATAAATGGTAAAACCTTGGGGACATAGGTCCTTTACCCAATTGTTTTCTAATTAGGCATATATAAATATTATTGAAGGTATTAATGTCATATTGTTTTACCTAAGAAAAATTTAGTCTTTCAAAACTTATTTTGAAAAGAGAGAGAGAGAGAGAGAGAGAGAGAGAGAGAGAGAGAGAGAGAGAGAGAGAGAGAGAGAGAGAGAGAGAGAGAGAGAGAGAGAGAGAGAGAGAGAGAGAGAGAGAGAGAGAGAGAGAGAGAG
>MU225001.1:377982-406071 GCA_018584345.1 Thuja plicata | reverse complement strand
TGACTAAAATGGATTATACTAAGGACTAAAAAGTAATGCTTTTGAAATAATAATTAAATAATCTACAAACTACAAAGTATGAACCAAATGACAATTTCCAAATAATGATTAGATCAGTGCCTTCTAAGTACTTGGGCTATAGAGTCAGAAAATTCTCAATCCTACGTACAATCGGAGATAGTTTTAAAAAACTTGCTTTTAATAAAGTGAGACTATCACTTCATAGGCTTCCACTTGACTTATAGTTCAAATCAATCTATATAGCTAATCTTATCAAATTTAACTCAAATTAAGAGACTGATAAAAATAAGAGAAGATACGTAGATCTTTCAATTGATATTTAAACTATATATATTAATTTTGAATTATGATACTCAGGGAATTTAACACAATGAAACACTCTATAAAATAGAATATCCGAAAGACTAATTGAAAATATATAACTTATAACCACAAGTAAAAAAGAAGAGCACTTATCTTTATTAATGTTGAAAAAATAGTACATCAGAGTCCATGTTGTAGTTGTGATCAAATTCTATCCTATTAAAAATATTGTATTATCTTGTGTTGTCTCTTTACATTATGTGTGTGTGTGTGTGTGTGTGTGTGTGTGTGTGTGTTTGAGTGGCTTTCACACCTCTTTAGGATGAAAAGACATAACCCTTATTACAAATTATTTTCAAAAAACAATAAACTAACTAAAAAATAACTACCTAACTTTTGGATTTGGCTTTGGCCGAAAATCCAAAGCACCTTGTGAAAAGCTAATATGTCTTCTAGAGATAGGAAATTTGATTTACCGAACTAGGTCATTTTTAGATTTTTAAAATTCGACCATCTTCAGCCTCTAGCAGCATCATCTTTAGAGAAGGTTGAAATTCCAGCATCTTTGAAACCTTCGCTTACAAAATTTTGATTGTTCATGTCACAGAGCTTCCTTCCCTAATCCCTCAAATTTTAATAAAATTTAATATGTTGTTGTATCCCATTTCATATACTTCATCATATCATCAATTATTGGGCATGGATTTTAGGATGCCATTTTTAGAATTTTATCACTAGATATGACTCTAAATTTTGTGAAAAATTTAGAGCTCCAACACTCCCCTGAAGAATATTTTATTCTCCATATAAATAACAAACAATCTGGTTGGAGAAGTTGCTTTACGGTAAGCAACTGTTCAACTATAAGGTAGGTATGAATTATTTAATAAATAATTAATTTAGTGTTAATCGTCATTTATTTACTCGGAAGAATATGGTTACAATTTTAATTTTAAATTAACTTAATTAACTTACCAAGTCATTAAATATGGTAGTAAGTATAAGAATTACCAAATAACTCACATAGCTCAATGGCTAACTAGCTAGCCTTAATCCTAGGAGGTCTTAGGTTCAAATCTCCTAGAAGAGCTAGTGTGTATATATATATATATATATATATATATATATGTATGTATGTATGTATATGTATATGTATATGTATATGTATATGTATGTATATGTATATGTATATGTATATATATATGTATATGTATATGTATATGTATATGTATATGTATATGTATATGTATATGTATATATATATGTATATGTATATATATATACATATACATATATATATAGATATATATATATATACATATACATATATACATATATATATATTTATTTATTTTTATTTCATAATAACAATATTACATCACAAAAATGATACACATATTCATATCTTTATACACACCCACACAATCATATTTATATATACATAGGCATATATGTGTGCACCCATATATACAAACATATACATATGCTAAGTCACATCGTAAACTTATTTAAGCACATAATACAAATATTATATATATAATAATAATATAATAACCCACGATCATATTACAAACATAATTAACAATAATAAAAGAACAAGGTCAACTAAGCAAATCACAAATCTTAAAACCATCAAAATAATAATACATCCCAAACCCAAATAGGGTGACTTCCTGAAAAAGGAACCTAAGTCAGAAGGGTCTACTTGGGGAAACCTTGGTACTATCTCCACGACAACAACATTCGAGGGTTTTAAAGGCACGCTCAGACATGTGTAGCTGGGTGGAGTCAATGCCTAGTACCTACATCCTGCATCACCAAGTTGAGAAATGACAAATACATATATATGTACAAACAATGGCAGACAAGGAGGAGGAGTGAGGCATCATGTGGATCTCCCATAGAAGTGACTACGACTGCCTCCCCTCATCCCACAAACACATTTGATAGTATTCATACTAAAACATGATTGGGTTAGTATTGTTAGCTCAAAATAATCATAATCATTTATTGCAAAAAAAAGGAGTGAAGCATCATCATGGATAATGTAATCATGTACATATGAAAAACACTATTTAAATCCTCTAGAAATATAATCCACTATATAACAATATAGATCATCTTTATTAACTAATGTATTATCTAAGCATATAGTAAAAGTATCTCATCATCTAGCTTAATTGGGGAAAGTAATGAGCTCAGATATAATGTTACTAGGGTGGGTAACATGTAATAACACACAATACAAGGGATTATTTAATCAATTATAAAAAAAGCCTCATATCAAAACCATAATATCATCCGTTAGGTGATTTTTGTTAATCCTTAATTAATAGCTTACATTATAATCATGCATAAAATCATACACGAGTGTTAATTATGATTAGGTAAAGCATAGAAAGAACCTAATCTTTATTGCAATTTTGAACAACATAAATACACCATCCAAAACATAGTCATAAAAGTATCTTAATCAAATTAATTTATCCCAGTGTACTCAAACCATCAAAAGGGAGTTCCTCATACAAGAACCATATCAGATTGTTTTATAACACAATATTCCTAAAATATAATGAGCAAATAGTATACATCACTACTCAAGGAGAAATATGCATTAAACACTTATGTGGAGATGAGATAGATTGGATTAGTAACTTCAATCGGAATCATTAGTAGAGAATAAAAGTCCCAAACTTCCAATAGGCATAATCAAGTCTTGTGAGGGTTGGAGGGGCATTACATATTTAAACTTGTACATTTTTTCTATGATGTCATCCTCTACTTTATTCTGATCTTCTGGGTCTAACTTCAACCATCTTTTGTTCTTTGAATCTATAATAGATCCAAAATTTGTAATATATTTGCATATGTCATCAATAGATTTAGGAGATTGTACCTTGACACTTTTTGCCTCTACAGCTTCATCCTGCTCGACATCTTCTATATCCTCTCAGGTTCTGATGAACTTCCTTCCTCTTTTGTTTTTCCCTCTCTTCGGTGTGGAAGATTTCCTCTTGTAGGTCCTGGCCTTTCCTTTCTTTAAAGGTGAAGGAGTAGAATCCTTTGATGTTTGGCTTCTTGTCCTAGATGCAGATGTTGTCCTTGGCTTCTTAGTTGGTGGAGGAGGTGGTGAATCTTACTCTATTTCCTTGGAGTCATCCTTTCCTTCATCTTTATTGATAGATAACTATTCTTCAGTTTCTTCCTCCTTTTCAACTTCTTCATCCTGTTCAGCTTCTTCATCGGTTGCTGACAGTATCGTCTTGATATTCTTCACCATCTTGTCTTTTTTACTGATAATTTTATTTACAACTACGACAGATTTTATTCTTGTCTTGGCCTCTTCATATGTTCCAAATTTGGGTTTTTTCTTATCCAATGGTTCATTGATCAAGGCATCAATTGCCTTAGTTGCAAGATCAATTTTGATCTCATACTCTAATGGTTGTAACCATGTTGTTCTCGGTACAGCAGGTTTTATGTATATATTGTCTATATCAACCATGAAGCATATCTCATCTTTATACTTCTCAATGAGTTTCTCGGGGATCCTTACCCTCTTTTGCATTCGGTCTTTGATTACATTGAAGTATTTATCCATGACTGTCTCAAAGTTATCTCCCAGTGTGGCTATGTGCTCACTGATTTGCATGGTGACCAGTTTGGTGCTGTCCCATTTCACATCTCCTATCGATGGGAATGTTTCTTAAAAATAAAAGAAAATACACATTATTAGTGAGCCAAATTGTTGATCTCTAAGTTTTTTTGATCATTAGTGTCCCACACTTATTCATTTATCTAGGAATTTTTAGCCGGTCATCACTACGATCGAGCTATCCAATATAGGTCAAGCTATCTAGCATAGTCATTGTCGAGCAGATAATAGTTGTTGAGTCACATGGTTGCCAAGTTCTGTTCATGCCGAGTGCCAGAGTCTTTTTGTGTCGAGTAAGATAGTTTTGTTATATATGTTAGGAATGAAACCAATTTTGAGGTAAACTATTTTGGGCTGACTTATCTAAGCATTTAATATTTTCAACAGGATAATTACGCATTTAATTATTTGATCCCACTACATGGCATGGAACCAATTAGAAAATGGGATTGTCCTAAGCGGCATAAGCATTTGATCTTGATCATTGATCTAGATCTAATTTATAGATCTGTAAAGTATATTAAGATTGCTTCTTACCCTAATTAATATAGTATTGTGAGAGAAGGTGTATGCGTACATGAGAGATGTGTGAAGGGTTATTTTGAGAGAGGAAACATAGATCTAGCAGAGTGAAAGTATAGTGAGCAGCAGAGTAAAGATATATTAGATTATTAGATCATAGAAGGTATTAAAAATAGGAGATACATTATCAGCATCAGAGTGCATATCGAAGGATCAGATCTTGAGACATTCTAACAAGTGTATCAGGTGAAATCTCTTAACAAAGTGGTTCTAACAGACCTTTCTAAATCTCTTAGCTAAGTGCTTACTTTGTTGTAAGTTTAAATCCTTTTACAAGGTAGATTGTAATGATGTGTAGCTCTTAACTGGGTAGACCTTTAACCAGGTAGAGTACATATTGTGATCAAATTTTGTAACCCTAACAGGCACACTTTATTGCTATAGTAGTGAAGATTTTTGTGGGTGTCATCCCCACCCTAGTTTTACCTTATTGGGTTTCTGGATTACCAAAATTATGTGTCTTATGTTATTCATTTACTATCATGGATGCTACTAGATGATAGATCAATTACATTAATGCATTATTGCAGATCAATTTGTTTTAAGTGATAAAAAGTTCAAGATCTAATTCACCCCACCCTCTTAGTAGCTTGCTTTCCCATATTGTATTTCCAATAATTGGTATCAGAGCTCAGTTCTCCTACAAAAGGTTTTAATCAACTTGAGAGTACAGATCTTGAGATGGAGATTTACAAATTGGGTAAAGTCATTGAGAATCAAAAGATTGAAATTCAGTTAGCATTACATCAGCTTGAGACAGCAAGACAGGAATTGAGAAAGTCCTTGATATCTATGAAAGATTTGGCCAAACAAATGAATGACACTCATTATCAGGAAGAAGACACTGCAAGTCTATTTTAGAATGGAAACTCTACTGAGATTGATGTAGCAATTTCACATCTACTAGAAAGGAACAATACATTGTGTGAAGAAGTCATAAACCATAAAAGAGAACAAGAAATGCAAACAGTAAGACTATGTGAAGTAGTGGAACAAAAGAAGAAAGCTGAAGATGACAAAGCTATGGCTGAAGAAGACAAAAGAATGATGATTATCAAACTTGATGAAAGGACACATGATGTACAAATGATGACAAATGATCAGGTTGACATAGTGAATCAACTACTACTTGCAAATCAGGAGATCAGTAGGAAAGACATGGAAATTGTGAATCTGAGATCTGAGAATAGTCAATTGAAAGATGAATTGAGATCTAAGAAAGAACTTAATGAAAGATCGAACAGACCCAATGAAGCTTTGTCTCTTTTTTAAAACTTGGTGGAAGCATCAAGGAGATCTAAATATTCTTCTAGATTAGGTCATATCGAACAACAAACATCTACTGAGAAAGGAGAATCATCTAAGATTGGTGAAAAGAGGAGTGCAAAGTCAAAGAACATCAAACCTGTATGCCACCACTATGGAAAATCAGGACACACAACAAACATCTGTCAAAGAAAGAATGATAAGTCCAATCCTAAACCTAAGTTTAATGGTTATTTCTTTAACTGTAAGAAGTTTGGACATCAAGCACATGAATGTTGGGAAAAGGAAAATAATGCACCTCCCACACCTAGATTCAATGGGTATTGTTACAACTATCAAACATTTGGACATAGAGCACAAGATTGCAGATCTAATGCTAAAATACAATGGACATCAAAGACACAAGAAAAAGCACCAAGGAAAGGTAACACTTACAATTGGGATTACAACACATGGCATAGTTGTCATTATTGCAGTGAGTATGGGCATGTTCTAGAAAATCTCATAAAAAAACATTTCAGAGGAAAACCCAAGATTTGGATGAATAGAATCCTAATTTGTTATAATTATCTAAAAATCGGTCACACTAGGAAGGATTGCAAGACAAGGGTACTTGCTCCTACTGTTGAAGAAATTAGAGCATAGATGAACCAGACATGGATAAAGAAAATAGAACCAAACAGAAGTGAAGCTAATGAAGCTGAGGTCACCCAACCCAATGGATCAGGTGATCACACCATCACTAATTAAGAAAAATGGTATGTGAGGAACTATGTTTATATGTCATATCTTTTATCAGTTCCTAACATATAAAGTGCAAAAGTCCATATCTGCATATGTTAAGATGCATCAGGATAGATTTTTGAGACATGTACCTAGCAAAGTCAATATGCACTATAGGTGCCAAGCAATAGTATTATTGTACACTGAGACTGAGTTCTCTAGTATGTGCCTAACTAGTATGGGTTGCGACTGAGAGATAGACAAGTTTTTTGAGTCAGCTAAGGATAGTTGTTTGGCACTCACTCAATGGTTATTGCAAAGATAAATTTTGACCTTTGGAGCCTATAAAGGAATGAGCCATTCATTACATATTTTTACCTTGCGATTGAGAATTTCATAGAGTGTTGGAGCATTTGCAAACTTGATTTCTACAAAAGATCTTTTAAAGACTTCTACAGTGTGTCTTCAGCTATCCTGAGTAAAAAGTGTGAATTTCAACATCTACCCAGGTATTTTGTTCATCGTCTTTGAAACCCTATTTCTTTTGAAATCATGGCCACTAGTTCTTCCACACCAGCAAAGAGTATGGAGAAGGAGTTTCTAACAGTTTAATTGGTAAGGAGCGACACCTGTGTGCCTCCTAATTTTTGAGCAGTTCTTGAGAGCGCCATCCAGGGTGATCTGACTGGAGCCCTATCATTAATTCCACCTAAGGTACTCATGATTCATGATATTAGGTCATGTTATATTTGAAAGATAAGTGAATTTGGTGATCATGAGCTAAGAGAAAATTACAACAAATTGTGCAAAGATGGAACCCTAAAAGTTAAACACAAACATTTAGCCGAGATAGGGTTAACTTGTGCCCTAGACTTTCTGAGGGATTTTAGAATGGAATGGATCAAGATTGTTCTAAGTCATGTACATGACATGAATATATGGCTGGAAAATGGACCAGTTGAGATTACAAAGGAAATCATCCATCGTGTAACTGGTTATCCAATTCTTAACAGGAAGAGAACCATGAGATGTCAAAGTAAGGAAAACATAGAAGAATTCACTGGAGCCATTTGGAATAAAAGAGGAATGAAGATCTCTACTATTAAAAATTTGGAGCTTGATTTTATAGTTAGGTTTATTGCTCATAAGTTTTATCAGTTGAGCCGACTGGACTGTGTCCCATGCATTACAGTTGACCAGGCTTGGAAGATTGTGAAGAAGGATCATACTTATGACTCAAGCTTCAACTGATGCAACTGGCCAAGAACATTGCTTCAATCAGAAAGGAAAATAATTCAATGTGTAAGTTTGGATCTCTGCTCATTTGTATATTTTTCTACATAAAGAATACATTTCCTACTTTTGGGAACATAGTGTGGAAAATAGACAGACCTATTACATAGTAAATCAATGCATTTATTCAGCAATTTGGTGATAATTTTGACAATGTGATGGGAACATATTTTGTTGAATTTAAGAAAAAGATGAGATTAAGGAGTAGAATTCCTAGATCACTAGTTTATAAACACTATGAGGATGTTTGTTTCCTAGTAGACACAGATTTCACCTATGTGCAGGTTGTAGTACCGAGGGTATCATGGCTAAGGCCATTACCTTATGAAGCGAACATTGATGAGACATCTACAACAATAATATCTCTATTGGCAGAGAAAATTGATGGTGTAGCCAAACATTTTAGAAATTATGAAGAAGCTAAGTCCAAAATCTCTATGGATTTGAAGGCTAGAACTATGGAGAGGAAAAGGAAGAAGATTGTCAAAAATCTGAAGAAGATGGTTGGAATTGAGAGTGATGAAGAAGTAGAGGATGCACCTTTGGGTTTATTAATAGGACATGGAGAAGATATGTCTAGTAAAGAAGAAGAGAGTGAACCTGAAGAGGATATCACTGTGAAAGGAAAAGGAAAGCAACTAGTGGTTGCCAAGGCAACTAAAGCAAGCAAAGCCAAACCTAAGGCTACCCCTCCTATTGCTAACCGGCCTAGGACTAGGGAATCAACTGTTTTATCTCAAGCCATGTCAACAAAAGAATATACAAAGAAGAATTTTGGAGAGAGAAGTTGAGGGAAGAGAAAACAAGTTGGAACTAAGGCAGTGTCAAACATGCTTGAGAAGACACCGAGGAGGAAACTAATCTTGGAAGAAGAATATGATGAGGAGAAGATAGATACAAATGCACCTAGAAACATACCTACAACATCACATAAACCAATGACCAGTATTGATGAAGTATGTAGGAATATTAGAAGTATAGTTGGATTAGCAAAATTTAAATTTATCAAGTATGAGAAGCAAAGCATATCTAACAAGAATAAGATTCGCGAAGCATTACTAGATATGATGTATACATTCAAGATGACACCTGTAGAGATTGGAAACCTTTTTCCTACAAAACTTTATGATATTTTATCACAAAAGTGGTAGTATGCTTTGATGACCAAAAGATAGATAAGGGAAGGAACACTAGCTAAGGTCATTCCTGATTTAACCAAGAAATAGATAGCTAGGTTTATTGAGCAATATCAAAGGAAGTTTATTCCTAAACAAAGATCCTATGCAATTTTGAAAAATGATGTTGAAGGTGTAGTACAATAGAGCACCAGAATATGGAAGGAAATTGTTATGCCTTGCATCCCCATCCCTACATTTTGTGTGCAAAATGTTGGGTCCCCCTTTTTTTGTTTTTTCTTGTGGTTCTTGCCTTGTCTTTCTCCTTTTGTTTTCTTTCTCTGGGGTTTTCTTCCCCGCTGTCGTGTTTTGTTTTGTTGGTTTCTTGTGCCTCTGGGACCCTGTTCCCAGATTTTGTCATCCTTTGTCGGGAGCCAAATTCTGGACTTCGGGATTCCTCACAATGATGTTATCTTTCCTTAAGGTGATATCGTCGCAGGGAATCCCTAGGCCTAGAGTCCAGAGGTCTGTCTATCTAGAGTTTGCTGATGGAGAGGTGGATTACTTTTTACCATGGGTATAAATAGAAGTTACCTATCATTTTCACATTTAACATGATTAAACACTCAAGCAATCAGAGCGATTTCAAAGTGATTTGCAGAGATTTAATGATAATCAGTGCTAAATACTTCCATCATTTCCAAGCGATTGTGAGTGCTTTGTAGTGGCGGGTTGTGATCATTTAGCAGTTGTAGCTGTTGTAGAGCTTTTGTGGAGGCTTCTTTCCTTCTCCTTTCAGCATTTTTAGGTGGGTGCCTCTTTTCCCTTCAGTTTTCCTTCTGTTTGGTCTATTTTCTTTCTATTTTGGTTGTCTTTGCCTCTTTCTTTTATTTTGGTTGTTTTTGTTTCTTTTTAGTTTTGCCGCCCGTTGGTTGGTCGACTCTGCTAGAGGATTGTCCACCCTCTATGTAGGTATAGTTAGCTTGTAAATAGTGTAGGAAGCTATATATAATGTGTGCTTTGCCTGGTTTCCCGTAGATGTCTTTCAGCGATGTATATATATAAATTTTAGTGTATATTTGTTGTATATCCCTCTGTTCCCTATGTATATATCCCTAAGCTCTAATGTATATCCTATGTATATCCTTCCAGATAGCTTAGCAAGCTATCTGAGTTGCCTGTGTCACTAGCTTTTTGCTCGTAAGCTTGTTTCAAGAAAAATACCACCTATTTGAAACTCGGCTCTCGGTCGATTTCAAACAGGCAATTTTCTCTCTCCTTCATGAAACTAGCCTAGCCCTCATTTATGTCCCATGTGTGCATTTAAATATATCTAAGTGGCCTTCATTTTTCATGCATTCAGACAGTTGGCTCTACCGTCATCACTATAACTCCCATTTATTACCTACCCATGTGGCACCCACATGGGCCTAACGGTTGGCTTTTTTGCACATCTTTACCAACGGTTATTTCTCCGAGCTCTGGGTCTCCTACCATCATCCATCCCATGTCCTTACCAAATGTGGTAAAATTCCCAGACCCAAATGATCAGTCATTTCTAAGTTCATAATGTGTGCTTTCTAGAGTTTTTGAATGAAGCTAACTTTTCAGGGAAAGCAGACATCCCGGTGGTAAGATCTCTGGACCCTGGAGTATTTATTTATTAATACATTCTGACGGTCACTTTGCCTTGCAGGTTTTTGGAGTGCACTTCCAAACATGTCTGAAGCATCTGCATCCTCACCACCTGGAAGTCCAGAACTACCTTCCACGGGAGCTACCAGAGCGGATGTTAAATCCAAAATAGAGAGGGATTTGGAGAAGTTGCCCCTAATCTTGAAGTTTGTGAAGGATAGTGTTATCATGGGCTTGAAGATCGAGTCTATAATTAAACTCATTACTGACACCAGTGTTGGGACATGGCCCGAGATGCAGGCCTTAGTGAAAATGATGTACATCCAGCGATAGGTTAGACATCAGCTAGCCATCAATGTTGGGGACTCCAGGATTCTTAAGGTGGCTTATTTCCCATGCTCTATATAATATCCAGAGCTTATTATGATGATGGCCACTAATTACAACTCTTTTGTCTGAGCTGTTATGCTCACAGCCGTAGAACCCACCAGGTACCCTATCCTCTGGTATCCCTCGACCCTGACACATTCCAGGCGGGTCTGGAGATCCCTCAATTTGACAAACCTTCTGTGGTTACAAGGTCAGATGCCTTGGCCCAATTCACACAATTGCAGGAGGCCGCCTAGATATATATGAACAATCACTGGCTCAAGGTCCCAAAGAGGGACCCTAAGAGGATGAAAATAGAAATTCCCAAGTCTTAGTTCAAAGAGAGCATCCAGATGGGAATGATAGCATTGTCCCAAGTTTTTGGGCAACCCTCTACCCAGGAATTCACTCCATGGATGTATTACTTCCTCCTTAGCATCTCCATTAAGAGAGGGTACTTTGACTGGGCAGCTATAATTTTGAACCACGTCGACTCCCAGTTCCTCCAACTAGCCAGAAAAAAGAAATTTTACATGACTTCTTATGTTTTGTGGGCCCTGGCGCAGCAGAGGCCCCACGCCCATGGACTACTTATAGATGACATGCTTGGAATTGGCCTAGGACAAAAGGCATCATGGGACCATTTCCCACAGGTTCAATGGGAGGCCAGCTTCCCAAGTTTTTGTCGAGTAAACGACGTGTTTGTTTACTATCACCTGCTCACACCCACCCAGGATGCAGGATACCACCTATCCATAGAGGCAATGAATTTGGTCTAGAGATATGGATATTATTACATCCAATTCCAATACCACACTTATATTAAGGTCATCAGCTTCTCTGGGAAACCCTACTTGTTACCCAAACACTGTGGGGACAAGATCGTTCTCTTGGAATACTATAGGTAGATGATAGAGTTGCATGCATTCTTTGCCTTAAAGAAGGTAACTAATATTCCATTCCCAATCACTTGTGGGAACTATTCATGCATTCTAGCCACCGCAAAAGAGGTGGATAACAAACTTAAAAGAAACAACCTAGAAGAATTCTACTTGATGCGGAAAAATTTTGATCTGCACAACAAGATTGTAGCAGCACTTCCCCGGGCTTCAGAGCCCCATCAGTACCATATGGAAGACTTTTGGGAAGATTTTTAGGATGATGTGGAGGTGCAAAGCCAGCACTACATTAGGATGATGGTAGGCATGATGGAAATATTAAAGCTCCAGAGGTTCCCAAAGAACTTCTCAAACGCCGGCCCCATGATCGATCCTCAGTACAAAGAAAAGGGGATTGATACAATGGCCCTCCCACTGGTAAATTGGGATGCCTAGGAAGGGCCAACAATTGAGGATTTCACCTGAGAGGTGGTCAAGTGAAGCCATGCATACTTCAAGAAGGTGTTCCCTGGGAGTGCCCGCCGAGTAGCCCAGCCAGTACCAAAGTTAACTCTGGGGGCCAGGACTTCTTCACAGGGAGTGGATAAAGGGAAAGGAATAGATACAACTCCTCCTGTGCAAGAAGTCCCCATAAAAAAACAAATAAAGCAGTCAGTGGCAGCCTCCCAGCAAATGAGGGAGAAGTTAATCACATGGCTGGCCACTCTCCAGTACTCATGGCCGGGCCAATTTGTCCCCCTTCCTCCCCATCATTGGCAGCCTTAATGGTAAAGGCAACAGGGGTAGATCCAATAGAACAAGTAGCACTAAGGGATGCGGGGCCACCCTTAGTTACCTAAAGAAGGAAGAGGCTTAACCAAAAGCCTAAGGAAAATCCAGGGTTGGGTATGCCCCAGACCCCACAAGTAGAGATCCTCTCTTCTAGTTCCCTGGAGCCAGAGAGAGAAATAGAGCCTACTAAAGTCCCAGCCAGTCCTCCCTTGCAGGATGAATTTGATGATGTCTTTGCAACTGACAAGTTCGGGAACCTGCAGGGGGGACACCAAGAAAACAGAGGCTGAAGTCCTAGCCCAAGAGTAAGTTGTGGAACAAGAACCTGCATAGGAGCAGGAAGAGTAGATAGAAGAGGGAAAGGAAGCAGAGTCGAAGATCACCTCTGAGACTCCAGAGATGCAAGATCCGAGGGTGGACCAACCAAGGCAGAATGAACAAATGGCATCTATTGGGGGAACCAAACCTATGGGATTAATCGTAACCCCAGCCGCCACATTCCAAGTGCCACTCCTGGGGGTGACCTTTGGGCAAGTAATTACCGTGGCACAAATGCTGAATCTTGGCCCGGTACCTCCCCTACTTCCAAAAGATATATCAGAAGAAGAAGAAATCCTGACAACCGAGGCCGAAGAAATGCAGGAACAAAAGGAAACCCCTGGGACAACTGATGAAGGTCCAGACAAGGCTAGAGATATAGAGGATAGGGCAGAAAAGATAGACATCATTGGGGGAAATGTTCCTGATGAATCCTAGAACAAAGAAAAAGGGGCAGGTGAGACCCACACCACTGAGGAGGAACAGCCGCAGGGACCTGGAGAAGAACCAAAAGAATAGAATTTGGCGAATAAGCCACCCCGGCCACCTCAGTGGTAAGTGGACAGTAAGAAAAGAAAGGCTTCGTCCACTCCTGGAGTTCCTCTCTCCCTAGCTGAAATGACGGCTTAGGTCCAGGCCTCACTAAAGGCCAAGAAAGCCCAGACAGTTCATACTCTTCAAATCGGGCTGGGCGGAGAAATAGTTGTTGTTGTGGCAACACCTCCCCTAGATGTTGATGAAGCAACCACAGAGCTCAGAGATTATAACATTGTAGAGATATCACTAGGAAAGAGGGGAAAGCAGGGCGAGGTGGACATGCTAAAGGAGGAAACTAGGGCAGTGGAGGCCCGTTATGAAAAAGAGGCCCAAAGGCTAAAAATAGAAAAGAAGAAAAATGTAAACTTTATGAGGTTGCTTACTGAGCTGGCCTGACCTATCAATGCCACCCCTCTGAAGGCTTCCACATCTGAGGCTCCACTACTGTAGAGTGACATAGACTCCCTACAAACAATGAAGAAAAAATCCCAGGCAGTCGACGAATAGGTCGCTCTGCAAATAGGAAACACCCAGCGTTTCCTGGTATCCACCCTCCCAGACTTATATGTGGCCTGACATGTTCTGCACCAGGTAGAGACTCTCATTGACCTATGGGAGGATGATATTTAAAACTATCAAGGATGGAAGGTAGAGCTTGAAGAACTCCTCAGCCTAGGAGAGGAAATCATTTCTGAATCCAGAATTCTGGAAGATGAATCATTTGATTTCATGAGAACCCAACACTCTAGACTTGACCTCACATTAGAGGTAACCAAGAAACTGGTGGGGACTCTATAGGATAAGGTCAATGCAGTGAAATATTCTTTTAATTTATACAAGTCTTTTGTAATAAAAATTTTTGAGGCTGACCCCCTTAGTACAGATACATGCACGCTAGAAGATTTAGTTTTGGAGAGTTTTGATGAAATGATGAAGTCCCGATATCAGTCCCCGGAGGGAATAGATGGTGCTCAAATGATGAGATTAACTCATATGGTGCTTAGTGGCCACGATGTGACAAAAATGGCTGATGAATTTAAGGAGAATGTTCTGGACCTGTGGGAACAAATTGAGGTGGCTAAGTACCAAAGGGCCAGCCTAAAGGATATTGACGAAGATGGCATCTCCTACCTCCTCCAGGCCTTCAATGACAACAAGCAACCATAAGGTTTCTCCAGAGGCTGGAGAAAACCCAAACATTTGGTATTATTTATTGTTTCAAAATGTAAGTTCCCAGATCCCAGAGTCTCAGACCCCAAATTTTGTATTCTTTCAGGTGATCCGTGTCCCGGTCCCCGAGGCTAACCAGTCACTTTCAAAATTGGTTGATAAAGACTATCAGAAGGTAGTTGGCTACATCAAGGGTGCATCAAATCAACATTTGGTTTTCTGACAGATGGTTTTCTTGAGGCACCGTTTCAGAGGTACACCTGGAACATTGGAGATAGGGTGCCGCATTTCCCATTTATGAGGCATGTAACCTCTATCCCCAGGGATCTGATTTCTTCCTTCTCCTTCCTGGCTCTCTTCTTGAGGCCAATTCTTCCACTGTATATTCTTGTCTCATTCTTCTAACATGTTAGGCCTATTCCATCTCAAGGTCTTTTGTAGGGTGGCGCAAGTAGTACTAGCCCCCAAATATTGTATTTTATTGAAACATGATGTAAAATAGGGTTAGGGTTAGGGTTAGAAGGGAATGTGTATAAGTAGTAAGACCTGTCCATTTCCAAGGGTCAGCAAAATTGATGATTTTGCTGTCCACAGTAATAGAAAGGTGATTTTTTTCATTTTGGTTGCAGAGCTCAATGCTCCATTGTTTCACTTTCAATAGTTAGATGCTCCCCTAGAGCCACCATTGTATCACGCACCAGTGCTTGCTGGAAGAAACATTAATAAAGAAGGGAGAATTCTTTGCAATGATGTTGTTGGCATTCAAACTTCTAAGTTAATGGTATTTTATGTTTCATGTTCTTTATGTCTTCTGCTCTGATATGCCAAGTAGATTAACGACCTCTTTTCCCTTGCTACTGATAAAATACTAGCTGATGGTTGCGTATTTCTTTGGTATTTAGTGTAGTATATCAGAGAATTATTGATGTCTTGAATGTTTAAGCATAACTATAGTTAGATGAAATACTTCTAACCCTACAGGACCTTTTTTCATTTTATTTGCTAAGTGTAGAATGCTTGGAGACCCCTCACCTTACTGAATCTCTGGAGAGAACGAGTTGAAGAAACTAGCTATCCCCCTCGAAAATAGTCATTTCTCCCAACCAAGCCCTGCATTGTTGTGACCTGACACCCAAGTTCTTGGAGGCCCAGGGAATCTAACTTCCCCAGATAACCTTTGCAGGCGGAGTTGGCCGGTACCTCCGGTACCCGGTGACAACTTATGACTGTTGGCAGACCCGGTTAGCAAAACCCCGTCAACATAAACTTTTGGGTTAATCACTAAGAAGGCCAATGAGAAAAGTGAAGGCACCTTAGAGTTGAAGGAAATGCAAGAAGAAACTGCTACTGATCAAGAAGAGACTGAGATAGAACCACAAGAGGAAATAGGAGATGGGAAAATTGTAGATTTGACAATCGACAGTCCCATTGACACTACACTTGGAGAGAATAGCAATGTAGATGTCAAGGATCAAAATGAGCTGGAAGACACAGGTGTGCAATCACCCATTTGTAAAACTGAGGCCGAGACAGAGAAAGAAGGAGAAAAGGAGGTAATCAATACTAATCCACCAATTTTAGAGGTTGTACAAACAATTTTAGAGAGTGGAGATAAGATGGATGAAATTGCAAATAAGCCTATAGAACAAGAGGCTATACAAGTGTTGGTGGATCTACCACACTCTATATCATCTACTCCCACTAGACCAAAAATAGAAAGTATACCTGATCCACAAGAAATCTTGACTCAGATGAAGGCAGCAATTGAAATTGATACTGGCAAAGGAAAAAGATATCACAGAACCTGAGCTGAGTACCAGCTCACCAGAGCTCAAGAAGAGGAAGCTAAACAAGAAAAAGTCACCAAGCTTAAATATCACATTGGAGGAAGTTATTGTGATTCCTAAATGGGATCCTGAGAGTTTGACATATAATCAGATTCACACCCTTCAAGACCTATTGAAGAGGAAGAAGAGACAAGAGGAAATGAAGAGGGAACAAAAGCATAAGCAAGTTTTGTATGACATAAAGAATATATTTTTTAAAGCTTTTGATATGGAAGATGTAAATGAGCAAGCACCAATACTAGAATAGTTAGTTCACATTGTGTAGAAAGTTACTGATGAAAATATTGAGGCAAATGAAAAAATTTTGCAATGGTCCGAGAGAAGATTTGAGAACAAAGTCTTGGAGAAGATATTTGGAGAGATTGCTACCAAACAGGTTGAACTTTCTTCTCTTGTTGAGATTCTTGAGGAAGTTGCAAATAATGTTTTTTCATTGTACAAAATATTATGTGATGTAACATTCTTTACAAAGGAAAATCAACAACTTATTGACAAGTTGCATTTAGATATGAAGTCAACAACAAGTTCTTTGAGCATGGATGCTAGTTCTAGCTCCATACATTTTGATAGGTTGACTCATGCACAGAGGAGATTAGTCGAGCTTAAGGATAAAGGTGGCCAAATCAGGGCCAAATTAATAACAATTTAGGATAATTTGATACCTGATCTAGAGGTTATTCAGAAGGAACTAACAGTTGCATGAGAATTGGTCAAGAGAGAATCTCATCTCTCTAATGCATATAGTTTGGTAAGTCTAGCTGCCGAGCTAGAAGTTAAGTTGGAGGTTATGAAGTTTGTTAAGGATAGTTGGGATACATCATTTGCATTGATATTACAGTTTCATAAACCATTTTTGGGAAAATTTAACTTAACCCCCATAGCTATTAGTGACAAAAACAAGGGGAAATAGGAAAGGAAATAGAAACATGCAAAGGAAAGGAAACAGAAAAAGATGTGTAGAACCAAGTATAAATATCTTTGTTGAAGGCATGTATATTATGTAGATAATGTCTGAAGTATGAAGTATAATCTAAGGGGGAGTACATTATGTACTTAGGAAAATATTGTTAATGTAAATGATAAGTGTTTTTGCCACTAATATCAAAGGGGGAGATTATTGATCTCTAAGTTTTGTTGATCATTATTGTCCCACACTTAGTCATTTATCTAGGCATTTTTAGCTGGTCATCACTGTGGCCAAGCTATCCAGTATAGGCTGAGATATCCGGCATAGTTCTTATTGAGCAGATAATAGTTGCCGAGTCACACAGTTGCCAAGTTCACTTCATGCCGAGTGCAAAATTCTTTTTGTGCTAAGCAAGACAGTTTTGTTATGTATGTCAGGAATGACACCAATTTCGAGGAAAACTATTTTGGGCTGACTTATCAAAGAATTTAATATTTTCAATAGGATAATTACACATTTAATTATTTGATCCCACTATGTGGAATGGAGCCAATTAGAAAATAGGATTTTCCTAAGTGGCATAAGCATTTGATCATGATCGTTGATCTAGATCTAATTACCAAATTCGTAAAGTATATTAAGATTGCTTCTTACCCTAATTAATATAGTACTATGAGAGAAGGTGTATGCGTACATGAGAGATGTGCAAAGGGTTGTTTTGAGAGAGGAAGTATAGATCTAGTAGAGTGAAAGTGTTGTGCACAATGGAGTAAAGATATATCAAATTATTAAAGAAGGTATTGAAAAGAGGAGATCTATTATCAGCATCAGAGTGCATATCGAAGGATCGAATCTTGAGACATTCTAACAAGTGTATCAGGTGAAATCTCTTAATAGAGTGGTTCTAATAGACCTTTCTAAATCTCTTAGCCGAGTGCTTCCTTTGTTGTAAGTTTAAATCCTTTTACAAGGTAGATTGTAATGATGTGTAGCTCTTAACTGTGTAGACCTTTAACCAGGTAGATTACATATTGTGATCAAATTTTGTACCCCTAACAAGCACACTTTATTGTTGTAGTAGTGAAGATTTTTGTGGGTGTTATCCCCACCCCAATTTTACCTTATTGGGTTTCTGGGTTACCAAAATTTTGTGTCTTATGTTATTTATTTATTGTCATGGATGCTACTAGATGATAGATCAATTACATTTATGCATGATTGTGGATCAATCTGTTTTAAGTGATAAAAAGTTCAAGATCTGATTCACCCCCCTCTTAGTATCTTGCTTTCCCATATTGTATTTCCAACAAATTACATGTGTTTGACTTCACATTCCTGATAATCTTTAAATTGTATTTCAACTGATTTAGCAGTAGTTCAAATAAATCTAATTGTGTTCCCCTCTGCACAATTTTGTAGGTTGTGTCTACTGCACCTGATGCTATGTTGTTTAATCTGCTTTCTTGGAAGAATTTGTATCCTAGAACATATGCACTGAACTTGATCTCATCATTGGTTATTGTGGTAAATTTTATTCCTTTTCCATCAAATTTGGCTCCTGTCATTTTCTCGATCTCAGCCTTTGGTGGATGCTTTAGTGCCTTAACTTTCTCAGTTATAGGGTAACTGGTGACTCCATGAATGACATCTCAGGTTATCACCTTTGGTTCATCAAGCCATAGCTTGTTGTTATGCATTTGTCTTAGCACTAACCGAATCCATTCAATTTTAAAAACCTTCATGAACATTAGGGCATTGGTGAGCCCTTTTACTTCAATGTGCTTGTGTTTGTCTTTTAGTGTTCCATCTTTGTTGCATAGCTTCCTATAATCTTCTTCAACCTCTGAAGTTCCTATCTCTACAATCTTTCAATGTATGAAAGATTGAACGTCTTCCATGAGTAAAACCCTAGCTGGTATGCGTGAAAATGATCCAGTGTCATCGCATTGTGAGGAAAACTCAGGATGGATCGTGTAGTTAGGGTCCTCACATGCCAAGTTCTTGATGAGCTTGAACTCATCCTTCTTTGTGTTCTTGGATTTCACAGTTCTTGATGTCGAGGCCATTTTCTAAAATTTAGGGCTTCCTGTGAAATGCGTGAAAACAAAGTTGTCGGTCTTGTAGAACTTATTGTTTTCTCTTGCAATGATTCCTAATCCACTTTGGAGTGTTGTGTTTCGAGTCGTGGTCGCTTCATAACGTAGTTTCTTTCTACTCAAAAAATCACCTTGGTTGATCTGCTCTATTTTTCGTGACAAATGAGTTGATTCATTTCCCTATTTATAGTTGATGCCCTAAAATACGTGTCATAAATGCTTACCAACTCCTCGATGTATGAAGACAAAGTTTGTTGGTGAAGACTTCACTTTCCTTCGGTGACACTCATAATGTTTTAGAGCAGTCATTATTCCATTTTCTTTTACTGACAAGTTTCAGTGTCAAATAAAACTTGTTCATTTTTCTTGTTTACCGATGAGGCTCGGTTTATACTAGCAACTTTTCTTTTAACCGATGCTTCTCTGTAAGTGTAGGCAGTCTCAGTTTTGAGTGCATACCAATGTGTTTCGGTATATATGCCCAAAATCATAGTTATCATATATTTTAACAAGTAATACCATGATGCATCTTTACTTATGCTAATTTGGCATTATATCAACATATTATGGAAGTGATTTAAAATAAATAGCTTGGGGTAATTTAGTTCCATACTTACTTGTTCTACTTAGGTGGGGGTGGTGATGTCACTAGATCCATTGGATGGGGTGTCACCATTTTCATTGCTCGGTCTAGCTTCATCATTGCTTGAATATTTTTTCCACATTTTGTCTCTAGCTCTCTGGATGTCTTCAATGGTGTTTCCATTGGGATATGTGCTTATCTCTGTCATTTAGTCTCTGCAGTCTTTCTTGAGATGACCAACTTTATAAAAGTGTAAGCATGTCATTCCAGGGTTAGTCCAGCCTCTAGACTTGATATTCCATTGTCTCATACAATTTGTAGCATTGTGACTATATCTTCCACATGTTGTACAATCTGTCCAAGTATTGTAGTCCCATACATATTGATTACCGACTCTCTTTGGTTGATAGGGAGTTTATTAACCTTTAGGCTTCCATGCTTGCCTTTTCTTTTTCCAGCATTCAAGAGTTGTGTGCCCATTCATTTTGCAAGTAGGAACATACTTGTCCATGTAGGAACACCGATGACCAAGAACACCGGCTGTCAGAATCGACAGTCAGAAAACCGCAAATTGTGGATCTGATTTATATAGGACGGATAAGACAAAGTTATTCTATTTTGTAGAATTGTTTTTTGTTTTTTATGGTCATCCAAGATTTATGTAAATGTTTTAAAGCATCCTAATGGATCTAAAGCATATCTAACTAACAGATCAAGATCAAGTTGTATATCTTGAATCTAGAGTTAATGTTTAAATGCATGAATCAAGAATTGAGCCTAAATTAGTATAAATAGATGTTCGTACTCATTTGTGAGTACAAGAATTCTTACAAATGATAGCCACAAAGAGCATCTAAGGAGAAGAAGGTAGAATTCATGCAAAGAGAATAAACAAAATACATCATTTATCAAGAAAACACAGAGGCTACCGACGAGCAGATAAAGGTAATACTCAATCATGGAAGGATGCTTAATAGTAATTTTTGAAGCTTTATTGGATATGTTATTAGCAATTGAAGATTGCATTTATCATCAGATCAAAGACTTATGTAGTTGCATTCTAACAAGTGCATCGCATCTAAAATCCTTTTATAGAAGGTGGAATTAACTGTCCTTTGTAAATCTCTTAACAGAGTGCACACTTAACAGTGTTGTTAAAAGCTTCAAACAAAGTAGCTCTTAATAGGTCTCCACTATCATACTCCTAACAGGGTAGGTCATCAAAAGTGACCAAAATTGTAAGCCTTAACCGACTCTTCTTATCTACAGATAGTGAAGTTTGTGGGTAACAATCCCCACCATAGTTTTTACTTCCTTAACAGGAGTTTTCTGCGATACCATATCTTGTGTTATGTGTAATCAAATTTCATGTATGTTTCTTTTATTGTTACACATCAAATGGATTGTATGATATGATTTCATATGCATAAAGAAAGATGGACAGATAGATAAGTTAAATTACAAACTGATGACTAAGGGTTAATGGGCTAACCAAGAAACATTTTAGAGGTACTGATTCACCCCTCCCCTCTTAGTACATCATCTCAATACAATTCTAACAATTGGTATTAGAGCCTAATCTCTCTCTTGATAAGATTAAAGACTTGAGAGAAAAGATCAGAGCAATGGATAAATTTAGACTGGATATGACTATTGAGAATGAGCAGTTACAGATGCAAATAAACTATGAGCAGTACAAGGAGGCAAAGATAAAACTAAGAAAAATTCTTGATGAAAGACAGATTATGGCAACCAAGCTGAATGAGAAAGGCTACAAAGAAATGGAAATACAAGAGTACTTTGAAACAACAGAATCATCATTGAGCAAAGCTTCAGATGCATTAGTTGATGAAATTACAAGTATGCAAGAGATCAATCTACATCTGACAGATCAAATCAAGATGCTGCAAATTGGTCAAGAGACTCAAATGGTAAAAATGATTGATGTTATGAATGATGCTAGAAAAGCTGAAAATGAAAGAACACTAGCCATTGATGATAGGAGGAAAATTACAGAGAAGCTACAAGATAAAGAATCAGAGATTCAAAGACTCATTGAACATCACTATGAGGTCACCAACCAGATTATTCTTATGAGTCAAGAAGCAAACAGATTAAATACAGAACTCATAGAAAGAATATAGACCATTGGTGAATTAAAGGAAGAAAATGAAAAATTAAAGCATGAAATCAGAGTTTAGATTCAACACAATGAATTAATCAAAAAGGATGAGGATAGCAACAAACAGATGGATGATTTTCTTGATGGACAAAGAAGAGTCAACAACTACACAGGAATAGGGTACAATGAGAATGAAGAATCCTCAAATCAATCTGATAAGAGGAATGTTTTCACAACCCCAAGGATGAAGAAGTTGTCATGCAATCACTGTGGAAAACTAGGCCACACCTCAAATATTTGCAGAAGCAAAATGAAAGGTAATTCTCAAGAAAAATCTACTTTTATTGGTAATTGTTATAAATGTCAAAAGAAAGGACACAAAGCACATGAGTGTAGATGCAAAGTGATAAATCCAAAGAGAAAAACCTATATGGACAAGTATTTTCCTACATGCAAGATGAATGGGAATACACATGAGGAATGCTAGAAAAAGAACAACAAAGCTTGGACTCAGAAAGAAACTGATAAAAGCTACAAACCAACCAGAGAGGGTAACTCATATGTTTGGGACTATAATACATGGGTAAATTGCACAGCATGTGGAAGGTATGGTCATATTGTTGCCAACTGTATGAGAAAATGGACTAGAAGGTCAAGAGGATGGTCCAATCTAGGTATGGCATGTTTACATTGTCATAAGGTTGGACATGTGATAAAAGATTGCAAAGACTGACTGATAGATACAAATACACATCCCAATGGAAATACCACTGATGACATCAAAAGAATAAGAAACAAGATGTGGGTAAAAGCCACAAACACTGAAGGTGCTAGTTCAAGCAATGCAAATGGTGACACCCCATCCACTAGATTCGGTGACATCACTACATCTAACTAGATTGCACAAGTAAGTATGGAACTGCATTATCACATGTTTCATTATGCATCAGTTCCATTATACATAGTTCATATTGATATATAAGCACGAATAAAGAAGAAATATATTGTTACTTGATAAATCTACTATAAATAAACCATCATTTATTGGGCACAATCTGCATCGGTGAACACACATAGAAAAGACAAGAAACACTTACCATAATGTATCGGTCAATACACAAGTTGTGTGCAAACTAACGATCATCGGTATACACTGAATCTACAAATGTTGTTGTCGCAATATCACCGACGATCATCAGTGAAGTCTCTGACACCACTAAGCTACCCTAACACTTTGCAAAAAAACACCGAAGAAGTTATGAATGCATTTACCGATGGAGGTAGTCTTCATAAACCGACAAAGTTGGTACATATTAATGACAACTTAGGGCACCAAAAAGGTATAAAAGCCCGACGGGTAAGCTCATTTTTGCACCCGTGATTTTTGAGCAGAGCATAGCATAGTAGAGCGATCTCAAAGCAGTTTGAGAAGTGACCTAGCAAAATTCATTCCCTGAGCATACAGATTTGAAGGAAATCATAGACATTCAGTAAGTTCATTCACTCACCGATAAGCACTATTTTGTTTTACGAAAAAGCCCTAAAATCTCAAAAATGATGGCATTGACATCTAGGGTAGAGAAAATTAAGGACGACAAGAAGAAACCATTTAACCTTGTTAAAAGAGGGGCATGTGCTGAACTGAAATATAAACTACATCCTGAGATAGCCTCTCAACCAGATGATTCTGCATCTTTCTCCTGAATCCCAGCTAGGGTTTTGTTGGTCGAGGACGTTAGGTCCTATATAAACTACAAGATCTTAGAGATAGGAGATCTAGACCTAGACAACGCCTATAAGGCACTTTGTGATGATGGTGGCAAGCTCAAAGAAGAGCATAAACACTTAGAAGTGAAAGGTCTGACAAATGCACTTCATTTCCCAAAGGTTTTTAAGACAGAGTACTGGATTAAGATTATTCTAAGCAGAGTACATAACAACACCATGTGGTTGAACAAGAAAAAGGCTATCACAAAATATGTTATACATGCTGTAACAGGCTATCCAACAACCAAAAAACCTCAAGCTCACAAACATCCTTCTATTGTAGAAGTGGAAAGGTTAACCAGTGCTAAATTAGATAAGAGGGCACTGAAGGTAAACACTATCACCAATGTTGAGCTAAAATTTGGTGCTTGTGTAGTTGGTTATAAGATATTTCAAGCTAGTAGAATGAATAGCATCTCTAGCAGAGCAATGAGCATAGCCTACAAAATCATCAAACTGGGAAAGAAGATGGATCTAGCAGAGATCCTGTTGCATCAATTTGAGGAGAACATGTGCACCATAAGGTCTTCACAGACAAACACATGTAAGTTCAGTTCCCTCATACTATGTATATTCTTCTACTTTGAAGAGTACTTTCCTTCAATTGGTAAAGTAAAATGGGACACCAGCAGACCTATTACCATGCAAAATAATGAATGCATTGAAACACTAGGCACGGACTTTGACAATGTAATGCATGAGTACTTTAAGTCAATTAAGGAATTGCTACAAGCTAGGACTAGAATTCCTGAAAGTCTAATTGAGGAACACAAAGAAGATATTTGTTTTATGGTGGACACTGACTTCACCTACATTCAAGCAGTAGTCCCAAGAAAATCTTGGTTAGAAAAACTTGACTATGAGATCAATACTGGGTTAGCAACAGAAGCAATAAAGCATTGTTAAATGAATCCATTGACAACAAGCAATTGAGATTTGGCACCTATGAGGAAGCAAAACTAAAAATCAAGACAAATCTTGTTGTCAAGAAGGCTGTAAAGCAGTCTAAGAGAATGGTAAAGAATATAAAGAAGAACTTGAAAATATCTTCTGATGGAGAAGATGAAGAAGAATGTAAGGAGGAAGAACAAAGTAAGGAGGAAGACACCAAGGAATAGCTTCCCATCAGTGAAACTACAGTGATACAAGAATCTGATGAAGATAAATCTAATTCACCACCTCCTCCTCCAACCAAAAAGTCAAGAATAAGAAGCCAAATGACTAAGGATACTAATCCTTCACCTATGGTAAAAGGGAAGGTATACAAGAGGAAACCCGCACCTACAAAGGTTAAACCACCACCTAGGGCACCTACAAAGAGAAGAAAGTATGTTCAGACAGATGAGGAATTAGAAGATATAGAAATGCATGAACCTGATGCTGTCAGAATAGCAAAGGAAAAGGCAAATCTTTCATCACCATCTGAAGACATCAATGACATATGTAAGTACATCTCTAAATCTGCATCTATTGGACACCCAAAAATTAGAAAATGATTAAGATGGGATGCAGGAGAACAAAATAAGATATAAGATGCACTAATTGCAAAAATGTGCAAACATTATTACGTTCCATTGTAATTCAAAAAACAAGATGTTCCACAAGAACTCTTGGATAAGATTTCTTCAAGATTCACGTATGCACTTCATGAAGAGAAAAGAATTAGAGAAAGAGTATTGGTTTCTCTTTTGCCTGAATCCTCAAAAGAAGAAATCAATGAGGTAATGGATAAATACACAAAGAAATTCTCACCAAAACTAAGAGCTTACAAATTTCTTCAAGAAAAACTTATAGAACTGGAGGAAGACACACACAAAATGTGGAGTGGTATACTAAAACTTACAGAGACAAACGGTCCTACAAAGGAACATATCAACACAACAGGTCACTCCATAGTTGAGCTGGATGATGAAGAAGTACAAATAACAAGGCAAAAACAAATAGATGTTATAGATGAGGATTGGTCAAAAGATGACCAACATGATCAAGCACTGGATAGTCCCATCCACATAAACTTGGAGGATGAAAAAGTTTCCAAAGAAGATCTAATAATCAAGGGTAACTTAGATGTAGATATTAATGATGAGTCATGGTTAGACAACATTGTCGACACCATTACAGGTAAAGACCCTGCAGCAAAGATCCAAAAAGATGAAGACATCAATGCTACTGCAGAGGTTAAGACCGATGAAAAGGACAAGGCTATTGACACTGCAACTATCAATGCACCAACTAATATGAATATATTGATAGATGCTATCGATATACAGTCCAGCCAGGATAAATCATCTAAGAAAGATGAAGATACACCCAAGGACATAAATACAGGTGAAAACCAACGTGCCTCCAACACTCCTAAGGATACCAACACTGACATGAAGGATGCCACCAATGAAAAGAAAGAGCAAGAGGCAGAGAAAACAATAGAGGACACATCCAAGTAGATTGAAGAGCAAGGAAAGAGTGAGGAAGTAAAGAAAACTGAGGACATCAAACAAAAGGAAGATTCATCTGTTGACACACACAAGGAATGTGAGGAGATGTCTTCACAAAACCGGCTGGTGATCATAGAATAGGTACAAAAGGATGCCTCAACATCTTTACACTCACCAACAAAATCTACACAATCACAGGCTTTACAAATGGTGGTACATCAATCTGCCACCCAGCCAAAGAAAAAGAAGAATAAAATGGTAAAGAAAGACATACTGGCGGTCACACTTGATGAAATCATAGAAGTACCAAATTGGGACATCACCACTTTGGACAGTGACAAACTTCAAGAATTTGGAGTACGTTGTCAAAGGAAAGCCGTACAAAGGAAGATGATTAAAGAACATAGAGAAAACATAGCACTTGACAAGGCTAAAGAGATACTCCAAAAATTGGTTCCTGAAGTGAAAATTGATGAGAATACTTCAGTTAAGGAACAGATTGTTGTTCTTACCGACGCTATCACGGGACAAGGGATAGAGGCTGACTAGGCAATGGAAGAACAAGCAGAGAAAAAATATCAATACAAGTTGATTGATAAGATAAGAAAAGAAGTGGCATTGAACAAGTTTAAACTCTCAGAACTCAGTGATGAATTGGAACCAATGATTGCAGAAGCCATAACCTTTGTTCAGAAAATGTGGACACTTGAAAAATTTGCAAAGGAAAATAGTGACAAGCTTGCAGAAATTGATGCAAATGTCACTAAAAGTGCACAAAGCGTAACCTCACATGTCGACATCATAAAGGCACATCATGACACAGCCATTGAGGAAAATAGGCTGGGGCAGGAAATATGGGATGTTGAAACACAATTCAAAGGTGAGATCACTGAACTACAAGCACATATTCTACCAAATCTTACAATTCTGCAACAACATATTTTTGAAGCAAGAAATCTAATAGCAACCCTAGAGATGTCTGTAATAGACAACATCTATGATATCCATGTAAGGATTTCACAAGAGCATATGGCTCTGGAAATGCTGAAGAAGAAGTGGGAAAAGATGATGGAGGAAGTCAAGTCCTCACATTCCCACCTTTTTGATAAGTTGTAAGTACCTTTGTCATGAGGATCAAAAAAGGAGGAAAGCCATTGTATATAGCTATGTACAATATATATACTTACTGTAGACATCCCAAAAATATTAATATTATTATTAATATTAATTTCCTTCTTATTCCTCTAACTATTTAATTCAGATCAATTAAATAGTTTCATTTACCAATAATTTAAATACTATTCTAATGTATTTTATTTAAATACATTTACCTCCACAAAATCCCCTTTTAATAAATTTATATTTATTAAAATCTTCCATTTTTCCTAATTCTTCTAAGTTGTGATTTATTCAAATCTAATTTGAATTAAATCTAAACCCTAGCTAGGAACCTATTAATCCTACCTATTCATCCTACCCTACAGCCTATCATATTCCTACCCTATTCCCATCACCTCATATCCTAAATATGTTTCCATATTTAACTGTCCTCTGATCATGCTTAAATGGGTGATTCCTAACCTTTTTAAGGTTAATGGGATGCACACCCACATGGGGAAATTATTTTCAAAGTGGGTACCCATTCTTATTAAATTCTCTCTTACCACTTTGTCTC